>JAVQIZ010082374.1:0-32114 GCA_036023535.2 Galaxias brevipinnis
TGAGAGCAGATATGTCATTGGGGTTTTCAAGTGGGCACCCTCCATCCCAGATGTTTCGTTAATTTGAGCCCACGACACCTCCAGAAGGCTTAACGGTGAGCAATGACGTCTCAGAGCCATAAAACATTAGAACAGACGTTAAACGAGAAAACAAGCAACATCATATCATGTGTGAAGAATATCGGCCGAAATAAAACTAAATCCATTATTGTTGGGCTCTAATAACACTACTTACATTGCGTAACATAACATCACTGAGGCTGCTGTTACATTCATGGACACAGTCCTATGGGATCATGGAAGTCCTACAGTTGCTATTATTAGATACAGTAGTATGTCAGCAAATGACACCTTGTGGAGATTCCATGTCAAGCCCTTGTATTACAATTAAGGAAACATAATTAATCTGTTTCAATGAGAATGTTTTTGCAAAACTAGCCTGAATGCGTGCAACTATTCAAATTTTTGTGTATCTTTTTGTAGACTATAACTTAAAAACACACTGGATCAACTATACATTCAAGGGAGGGAGGGGCCTTTCCTATTTGATGTTTTATGGGCGCTTGGCTTAAGTAAATTCAGATGCGCCTGTAATAATCTGACGCTGTGCTGGGGAGGACTACAGATCAAATGCATGTGTGTGTGAGAGCCAGTGAGCAGCATGTGCCACTAGGACTGGCCTCCATGTGTGTTCATCTACTGGAGAGCAGAGTTCAGCCTCTCTTTGTTCAGGACTGTAATTCCCATTTTATATTCTGGTTCATCATATGAGAGTAAAGGCTTTGATCTAGCTGGTAGGTTAAAACATTGCAAGTATAGCTATTGTCTAACATAGAGTCATTTGATAGTGTTACAGTCATAGTGGTTAATACCAAGGGTCATTTTAATGGTGGAAGCAGCAGCCTTGCTCTTGATAAGGAATAATAGTTTTGTCAAAACAGATGTATCTTATTAACTGTTGTGATGCCATTACTATTAGTGCATCTTCGTTATCATCATCGTCACTCCATTGATTTTGTTTGTACACTAAATATATGCCTCTCCAGATCAAAAGTCTCATGACCAGAGCAGAGTACCTCAAAGAGAATATCAAGGTAACCCATCATCAACTGTTTTGTTAAGTGCCTATAGTGATGTATTAGATCCATATCTGTTATAGTTTTTTTTTTTTTTTTTTTATATATAATCCAGATGCAGAATACCCAAAAAGATGTGACTATGGATCGAGAAGCCCTTTCAGAGTCTGTTAAAAGCTGTAAGTATTGAGGCGGAGTGAACCAGTCGTGAATTTAAATTTCTTGTGTGAGTGTGATAGATAGCCCTCCAGCTTGAAGGTCTTGCAGTCGAGCAGATCAGTAGATATACGAGGGGTTAAGTGAGAAATTACGGCCTGAAGCTGTAATGAAATGTCCTTTTGGTAGAGGTTTTTCCACTAGTAAAATATGAGCCTCGCTCTTACCATTCTGGCCACCCCAAGAGATCGTCTGGCTCCCTATTTCGTCTCAGTTCAGAGCTGAGCCGGTTGCCCTCTGCCCCCTAGTAAAACCCACCTTGTGAAAGTGAGACTTGGCTCTAACCAAGAACAGTCAAAACCCTCAAACACATGCATACCCAGGCGAAAAAAACTATACACTATGTGCACACATAGCCCTAACTCTTTACAGAGCTGAGCTTGGTTCATAGATGATTTGTGGATTTGTAAAGCCAGACAATATCCTGTTTTTAGATATGAATTCTTGTAGAATTCTAGGCAAGACGGGTTAAAGGAATATGGAGTATGCTCAAGTTGCACGAAGAACATGGCTTTTTATGCTGCTGTTATTTTAACACGCCCACACCACGGTCAGCCATGTCATGCTGGCTGTTCTCCAAGTAAAGCTAGATTCGAGGTCACAGCCGGAACGCCCAAAACTATCCAGTGGCCTTAAATTACGCTTTCTACTATGCTTTCTACAAGTGAAGCAGTAAAGATTTAGCTGGGAACTTCATCTACTCCTAAATACTGTGACGGGGTGTATAGTGTTGACCTGGTCTGTATGAGATTGGAGATTAATTGATTGATTGTCTTCCTGCCCATTTCCAGCTTGCTGTGTGCAATGACCCCCTGCTTGGGGTGAGGTAACTTGTCTGGCCCCAGAGACAATCCACCATGATGTCACTCTGCTATCTGGAATGTCAGTCAACTACCTAGCTACTTCTCAGACCTGCATAGCTCTCACCACCTAACAAAATGCACTGTAGTGTCTCCACTGCTGAGCCTCAAAGACCTTCTGCCAAACCATTGATATGGTAAGGCTGGATAGCATCTGGTTGAACACCGGACGATTAAGCTAGTGCTGTACCATTGCAGGATGAATAATAATGAATTATACTTGTGTCTCCAAAGCCTGTCACTGTACATTTATAAACATGAATGCTGTAGTAATAAATTGATCATCAATTTATAGTAATGGATAATGATTATGAAGATTATCTTGAATATTTAAACATCCAAATTTCCTTTGCTGTGATATGGCAACAGATTTGACACAGACTCCGATGATGGTAGAAAATTTAAAGGAGCCGCTTCTGCCTTATTTACTCTAGGTGTGCATTTAGTTCTGTTTGGCACAGGCCTGGATATAAGCATACAGCAGCAACAGCAAATGCCTTATAGCTGAACTTACAGTTTGTGGCAGGTTGTGCTGTTGTCAGTCTTTGCCTTGTTGTTTGTTGTAAAAGGTTATTTGCATGTATACATAAGGGAACTTGCAGTAAGAAATTTGTGTAGCAGATAGAATTATAGCTACAAAATACCTAAAGCAAAGGGCAAAATAATGTCTGTTGATAATCTGTACATGTTTTTATTGATGTTTTATATTGCTGATGTAGAAAAGGATATTTATTAAAAGGTTAAACAAATTGAGAAAGATATTGCCATCTCAATTTGTTTTAGTTTGAGATGCTTAAACCATGCACTCTTTCAATAACAAAAAAGCAGTCGCTCCACACCCAAGAAAGAATTAAGCATTGGAAAGTATAATTTTTGGAATGTGTCAGGCCCCTGATGCAGTTCAGAAATGTGACTTTCAGGAAAGCCAGAATAAATGGCGAAAGAAAACTTAAAAAAGGGAATACTACACTGCTTTTTATCTGAATTCACTAACCATAGAGTATTCCGTATTTCACCTGTTTGACATCCATTGCAGTTTAAGAGGGGGTTATGTGTGATGAGGGTTAATCCTTGAGGTATTGGTGCCCTAACCAACACAGACACGCGTCTACCATTCTCAATGGATAGACAGCTATCATGAATGTAACATTGTGTAAATGGAAAACAAAACTAGTCCTTAAACCCTATGTTACGATATCCTGTGGAGGAGAAAGGGGGGCCGGGGGTTTGTTTCAGAACGTTGAATAAAGATAATTAAGAAAATGGGTGCCAGCACACTGCTCCCTCTGTAGTTCCTCCTCTCCCGTCCCCCACTCAACCACAAGCCTTCTCTGCATATGTTTGTTTTGATTTTGTTCCCAGAAGCTGAGTTGGGGATTTGAAGAGGGTAGGGGTGGCTGTGTTGGATAGATTTTAGGTGCATGTCAATGGTTAGGAAGATAGCATGAGTCGAGTGCAAGAGTAGAATGACAAACCAAAAGCGAATAACATAGTTTCCCTCAGATATTCAGATATCCTTTTTTTTTTTTTTACTCCAGTTGCTCTGTTATAGGCTACATTCCCCCCCCAAAAAATTATTATTGAAAAGAGCAGCTAGATGGAGGTAGAGCATTTATACTTTTTCAAGAGCCATGAGATTTTCAGGCACACCATTTAAATCCCCTTCTCTGACTTGGGATAATATTCATTTGGAGCCATATTACAAATGTACACACAGTTCTTGCAATTAGAATAGAACACTACAGCTGTTAACAAAACAAAATGGTTTCTGACCACTACTTTACCACTTGGGTCCATTATCTGTGTTTAGGATGCAAAGCATGTACAAGTGGAATACACGAGTTGAAAAACGTTATATGTCGGACCCTCTGCACTTTCCTTTGACGTCTACCACTAATGACTTGTAAATGCCACGCTAACATGGGAATAACCTTATACTATCTTTTGGATCCGAAGCTTAATGATTGTTAGTATTTATGAGATCACCAGCAGCCTATTGGGGAAAAAGCAGATGCAAATTTAGGTGAATAAGTTATCAGATAAAACAGAAAAGTTAGCTGACATTTAGGCCACACATAATAGGGTATGGTTTAATTTGCCGACACTGGCTTTTTAAAAGCAAATAGGTACAGAACTGTGTAACTTTAAACCAGAAATGTTCAGATAGTGTCTTTATTCTGGTGAAGATGTTTTGTGTGGCCAGACACATTAAAATTCCTCCCAGCGTTCAAGTTACATAGGCTTAATCCCCAAAGTCTTCAACAATGCTGGCACTATAAAAGGTACACATTAGTAAGCCACAGCCGGTGCAGAAGAATGATCTGGTTGACTTGTGGGTGACATTTTATGTCTACATGTGTCAACAAATGTTTATTTTAAACTTAATGTAATTTAAATTGATAGTATATCAAACATACATTTTAAGCAGTTTCAGACCCCAAAAAGTATTAGAGCAATTTGGCTCTGATTTTTTAATTTAAATAGATTCTTTGTCAAATAACAAGCATTTGATACTTTGTCATTGGAACAGTTGAGATGTTTGCAAAATGGTAAACAAATGAACTGGAATGTTTATTAGTGTTTTGTTGCATTAGCAGCAAAATCCAAAACTCAGAAATCCATTGTTGCGGCATAACATATAACATACAAACAAATACATTGTATCTAACTCTTACAATTGAACCTACATCAATATTTGTCGAACAGTAGGTCCACCTGATCAACAAATATATATAACATTCATAATGAAAACCAAATACTAATTCAAAAGGACTGAGTGTGTACTGTATGTGTAGGCAAGACAAAACTGGCAATAGGCTTTCTTGAAAAAAAGATTTACATAAACATTGTGTAGGATGACGTCATTGTCCGCATGACTTCTGTGTTGAAATAATTAGTTCATTGCCATATGAAAAGTAAAAAAAATTAAGGTGAAAACTAAATTCTTATAATTTAGCATTTAAAGACATTATCCAGTTTTTACATTTGCATTACATTTGAGTGATATTGTGAACAGTCTGATTTTAAAAATCCTATTGAGCTTCCTGAAAAGTTTTAACACAAAAAACTATAGACAGATAGCTCCAAGTTTGTGCATTGCTGATGTAAGCTGTCACACTGCATGTGCTACACACGCTAATCACTTGACACACCTCTTCACAAATAACTGCCCATGTCAATGAGGTGGGGGGGAAATTTAAATGGACTGAAGTCAAGGATAGGTTCTGTGCTTGTCGGATGAGGTGATGGGAAAATTCTCCCACGTTCACCCCAACAGCCACCTCGGGTTTGCAAATCTGTTCCAAAGGGGGTTCGATGTGTGGTGCTCGCTGCCTTTCAGTGTTGTCCTGGATAGGTTACGGCAGTGCACTTCAAAACATGCAGCAGACTCAACAATGCCAAACTGAATTGTATTCACATTTAATAATTGTTTAAGACGGATGAGTTTGTCAAACTAAATCACTTTTGACTTAGATTTTCTGAAGGTTATCCAAAAGGAGTAAAAGCGTGAAAGTTCAGGAGAGTTTCCATTTAAGAATTCAAGTTGGGGGATGGGTTTAAGAGGGATTGCTGGCTGGAGAGGCACTTGAGTTAATTTATCTACTTGATCCCAAAGCCTTGTCTGTTCCCTGGCAGTTCCCACAACTATTTGAAGTGTGATGGCTGCCACAAAGTAGATGAGGCTCCTGAAATAAAGGAGAGTAAACAGAAACTGGACGCATCCAATGTTTATCTTAAGTCTTAATAAAGCCACACTCCAACAGCCATTGAAGCAAAACAAAACAAACGAAAAAGCTGAAAGAAAAACAAGTGTAATGCCCAAAAAAGGGTAATGTCACCGAATTAAGCCAAATTTAGTCGCTTTCTCACAGTATTGGCTCACTCGATGACAGGAGGCTTAAACATGATCTCGTTTTAACATTCTGGCAGGGAATTATGGGATGATCTTTGTATTTCCCATCCGCGTTATCATTTACAATTTAAATATCCATGCATTACGTGAAAATGTGTATCTGCCATGTGTGCTCATGATAAGGCTATAGGCTTTAACTCAATGTACCCAAGGAAGCAATTGTAATGTTTCTTTTTAGTTATTCACATCTCAGTACAATATCCATGCTAGAGGAAGATACAGGAGTGTCAGGTAGCTTGACATTTGCAGGGCACCAGATGATGACTCTGAATAAATCTCATCTCTGTCATTCCTTGGATCATATTCTTCATCCTCATAAATATCGTCCATATCTGGCTGGTCTAAAATTATACTGTGATCCCCAATTGAGCACAGTTTGCTCATATTTTCTTTGACCACCTCACAGAAAGGTCTCTCCACACCATCACAAACACAGCGATTTAGCAGCATGCCATTTGGGATGAAAAGCATCTGTTGAATGGTGGCCTTACACTTAGAGGAGCATTTCATGCCATTGAACAGCTGTCCACAGTACGACAAATATGCTGATAGGGAGGCGTGGCAGCTTGCGTCCTCCTCACAGCGCTGACGTGCCTCTGTGCATCCGATCCCACCTGCACCTCCTGGATATCTGCGAGGGAGACAAGGCTCAATTGATCGCTTATCATTCAAACAGTCCTCATCTTGAGCACAGTCGCAGGTCTCCAAGTCAGGTCCACTGCGAGTGTGATTAAGTCTTATCAGTGCATTGATACAGTGACTTGGACACTGTCTTCTCGTCCCTCTAATGTTGCCATCACAAGCTGCTAAATATTGACTATATGCAAGTTCACATTCCGGCTCGTCGTGGCACCGTAGAAGTGCTTGCCAGCATATTAGTTGGGCATCCAACGCCAAAAGCAGCCATGAGAAAAGCGCCAGTGCGCTGCACCAACTTTTCATTGTTTCCTATAAAAATTTTCAATTCGTTGATGAGCATCTATTTACCAAAACAGCAAAATACATCAGGTCAATATTGTCTTCCTTGCCTTACTTAATGGATGCATTATCCTACAGAGAAATCACCCTCGTGCTCGTACAATGGCCCTGGAGTCTTTCTTTGAGGACGATGAGAAATGGTATCCTTCGATTAAAACAGGCTTGCTCAAAATAAACAATTTCCAGAATAGTAACCAATCCATGCCAATAATAGTAGGGTCAGTTCAGGGAATAACGCATGGCACCAAAATTGCGGCTATCTAATCCAAGTGTCCAAAGTTGACTCGCTGCGTTATTTGTTAATGCCATCGAATTAGCCTAGATGTAGCTTTCTTCTCGGCGGTATTAGATAGGCTATCAAACTTTATTAGTCAAAAGTTTGTTCTCGTATTCCATAATTTGGTTAAAATCCAGTTTTACTGTCGTAGCTTACTTTCTCCCGCTATCTGTCTTTGTCCCCGTCCTGCAGTTATGCTTAACGCTTCGTTAGGCAGTTTCCCACTACACCCCTCCTCTTGCTGACAGAGAAAGGAAAGTTTTCCTCCCCCCTATCCCATTTTACAACGCTGGTTAACGATTGGTCGTTATTGAGGAGTCGGTCGTGGGACCAGTTGCTAGTAGCCTGGGTCTAAGCTTAAAATGTTAGCAGTTTCAATTCAATAATATAAGCACGGAATAAATCTCGCTTGTGCGGCCTATATCTCGCTCTCTACCTCTTTCTCTCTCACCCTCTCTTTTTTTTGCTCTCCTGTTACCAAATTCGGGGAGGCAGAAAGTGCTTATGAGTCCCAGAGCAGCCGAGAGAATACATTCCATTGCAAGGAGCTCACATCTGTAACCCACTGCTTCCATTTTTTGTCCAGAAAAACAAATCTGTTCCTTTTTAGAGACAAAGAGGAGCACACCGTGTGAGGTTTCCTCTCTAGGTTCTTATTAAATGAATCTAAACTAATTGTCGCTCTTTTCCATCCCTTGCTCTCTAGTCTACTGGGTTTTAAAGCTCTGATTGATAGGAGAGAACAGAGAAGAATAGTATTTTCTGGGCCGTTTCACTTCAATTGTGTCAGATTGGCCATGCAGTGGCCTGGTGTCTTTCCAGGCTGAAAATTGTTCACGCACTGGAGCCTATCAATAGGGAATGGTTTCAGCCTCAATATTTTACAGCTCTACCCTTTCACACCGCACTCGAAAACTATCAATAGCTCAGGCTTCTCTTCTATTGAAATGTTAACCAACGTGATTCGAGGGGAAAACACAGGATTTGTCTAGCTTCTTTTTTTTTTGTTAGACATGTCCCTGAGTATCTGCACAATTTCCAGTCTTATTTCACCAGATGGCTGCCTTTCCTTTGGAGGACTGAAATTGTATTGTTTTTTCGTTTTAGGGGAAAAAACTACTTATTAACTTAACTTAAAAAACGTTAAGTTTATTGAAAAAATAAATGTCAAGAACGGTTTGCAAACACTTATGCAATCATCAATATTAGGTTTTTCATCATAATAGAAACTATTGGTTTTAGTTTTAGTCATTACTATGTAGGCTCTAAAGCTAAGGATGCTGCAAACGGCACTTGGACTAAAACCAACATTTCAGACTATTTCTTTCTGTGACCGTATTTCTGCCTCCCCCTGGTGTTCAAATGTTGTATTTTCCATTAATACTAGCATGTCATTACGACTTATTCCTATGTGCTGGCTTTCCTACACCATCATACATTTAACAATCATCCAAACAATATGACCCACATTTCTTAAAAATGTGTTTATTATCAATTCAGTTGCCTTGAAATCAACAAAATCAATACAGTAGCTGAAATACACCAGTCCAACTATGATGTAAAGAAGAGTAAGGGGTATTAGAAAAGGCCCATGGAAGCCCTTTCTTGAAATATGTCTGTACCATATACATTGTAAAATGTGATTGGTCTGTAAGAGTCAATGACATACTCCTCACTTTGTTAGTGCAATTACTTTTACTTTCCAATGAACAAGCATGTACAGTTGATATTTCATAAAATAAGATGTTATTGCATGTTCGCCATCCTGTCTTGGTACAGTAGCCTATAGTCACATAATGTACTGACAACACATGACATGTTCCGAAAACAAAATGTACTGTTCTACGATTAACTCCCCGACTGCTCATCGGCTCCAACCCAATGTTTTTTTACTCAGTTAAGTAAGAAGACAACAAGTCATACAAGTATACGGTGTGTTCATAAGACTGTGTGCTGTTCGTTACGATCATCAGCACTCTCAGCCGAAGGATGACATTTTCAAAGACAACACTTGACATATCATATCGGCTAAACAACACCAAACCACCAGCACGAAACAGTTCCACTGAAAAGGAGAGGTCAAAGACTAAAGGGCAATGTAAGGGCAATGTAAGGACAGGTGATAGGTTCATCGGTATAAGAAAGTTCAGCTGGGACGCTACAGATGGTCTGCTCTCAGTGGCACAGACAGGCAACAGAAACATGAACCTGAAACCAAACTTTGTTTTTGATCCCAACACATGATTTTAGGTAAGTGTATCATAAATGTATTGTAGCGTTACTTTTGGCCATTTTTTTAAAGATGTCTCACATTTTACTTGCAGTGTTTATTTTGTGTGTTTGGCTGAAGACCTAAGGTCATATGCGTTTTCATTCATTGCAAATCTGAAAATTTATGGAGCAATGTGACCTCTTTATCATAATTTGTTATACAATGTATCCATCATCATGTGAGGTGAAAATAAATAGAGAAAGGGAAGGGGACATGGGAGAGAGCAGAAAGAACAAGTTGACAAGATCACATGAGACTGCACTTCTCAGCGGACTGTTTGAGGTCTTCCAATGTGGCTTGGGCTTTGTCCTTCAAATGGTCTAGATCCACATTCTGGATGTTCGTCAGCTGGCCCAGCACCGACTGTTTGCTCTCTTCCTCCTGGTTGTCCTCAGCGATCATCTTGGCCAGTTCTGTGGGAAGCTGCACGTCATCCCCCGCCTGCTGGATCTGAGTCTCATCCAGCTCATTCTGAAGCACACACATTAGTCAGTGGGAGAGTAACGTGAACAGGAGAAATGAAGAAGTGGGAGGGGATAGACTGTAAAGAACATTTAATCCATTTGTTGATGAATAGACATGTAATCGATATTTGGAATAATCCAATACATTTTAGGTTTACCTTTGGCAGTCTGTATTTATCCCTGAAGTGACTTCTCACTGTTGCTCGTTCTGCTTTCTTTTGTGCAAAACCGGCCTCTCGTTCCTGCCTGGTAAAGAGGAGAGGCAGTGGTGTCATAATGGGTACACTCCACTATTTGATATGCCTCTGAGCACACACACACACACACACACACACAAACACACACACACACACACACACACACACACACAGAGGTTAGATAATCACCTAAACCCTACAGCAGCATCTTATTAGCATGCCTCTTTCCATCACCCAGCCACCCCTGCAGACAGAGCTGGCATGGCACCAGAGCTGGCACTGTTTCGCTAAATAACATATGCATGTAACATGATCAGCTGAATATGTCTTGCATGGTTCTGTAACACTGTATAATTAATAGTATAAGTTGCTTCAAGTGGAGGCGTATGTTGTGCAGACATATCAAAGAGCACAAAACACCTCGTATCCACAGTACATTCTGACTACAAAGTCTGAGATGTGGCCAGCAGCATTGGTAGGAGGTGGAATTGCATGCCCTGCTCGTGTACATAAGACCCTGATGCATACTTCACTGAGGGGTTTCAGTTCTTCTGCAGGGCGGGCACTAACGACTGACTGACTATCCTTCGCCTACTTCAACAGATGCTAGCCAAAACTGAACCCAAGATCAGCCCACTCTGCTACGATGTTGCACAGCCACGCTCAAAGTTTGTCTAGCCAACCACATACCATCATGGTTTAAGGCAGAACATTCAGCATATCATGTGATTACAGGCCCCCAATTATCGCAGTAGAGGAAACTGTATGAATACATTCAAATACATTTTCAGACAGAAGCGAAACTAATAGAGGTAATATTGCATGACCTTGTGTAAAAACAACATGTCTACACAATGTGACTGTAGGCATCATAATTGATATGCATGGTGTCAGCAGAAGGTCATATCACCCAGACATATTCCCACAATTCTGTCTCCTTTATGTGAGATTATGTTAAGCACATGATCCTAGCAGCTATACTGAGAAAAGTCCATACCTAAGCACCTTTAATCCAAGCGACATCATTAATTACATGACCTATGGTTAGATTGTTCTATTCAGTTCAATCTATAATGATAAGATTTAATTACTAAGAATATAATTGTTGTCAACAGGAAACCATAGTGGTGCAATTCCAGATTTGCCTTTCAAAATGACAAATATATTTAAACCTTTTTGATTTTTGGGTGTGACAGCCTGAAGCTTGTATTAGAAAAGACAGATCCACGATAAACAGATTTTGAGCTCTTGTCAAATATTTTAACTTTCTGTAAATCAAGCAACCTTGTTGATATAACTGTCACTTTGCATTATTTTTGGTTTATATGACGCAACAATGAACTCTAACACACGCATACACACACGCGCGCGCACGCACAGTTAACATATCTTTCAAGATGTGGAATAAACAAACGGAATTCACCATACGTTTAATTAGTTAACAAAACATGATGCAATCATTTAATATGCATTTAATTAAGCACAGTTAAATAAAGTCAGTTAAAAAATCACTGTCTGCAGGAACAGTGAGCTTACATTGATTTTAGTTTGAAATGTGCATATTTCAACAGCACATTAATTTCAAGTCCAAATGGTTGGCTGACCTACAATTTGCCAGACCTAAGAGACAGCACAACTCACTGAGCCAATGTAGCAGCTGTGTGTAAAACAAACGCCGTTGATTGCACTGATGCGTAAAATGGGCTTCTGTATGGCGCACCCGATGCTTCTAAAGAAATGCTCAGGGTTAGTTGATTTTCAATGCATATACACTTAATAATTCCCGTTGGATACCTTGGGAATTTAGGCAAACATGTATGTGTCATGATCAAACTATATATAGTATGTACTTACTTTTCTTCCTCTAACTGTTGCTGATATTGTTCAAATTCTTCTTGGGTCATGCCTTGCGCCGCGGCTTCTGTTTTCTCTCCTTCAGGTTTTTCTGCCTCCAATCCTCCAGTCAGATTCTTCAATTGCCCTCCCACCACGTGTTTTACCATAAAAGCCATTTTTCTTCCTTTGGGGGTCCACTACGTCGCCAGGTCAAAATGTGGAGCTTTGATGCGCTCTGGGTGAGACTGGATGGAAGCTGTTCTGTTGAATTCCACCAGGCTTAATCGAAACAAAAGTATTCAAGTGTTAAACAAATGTGTGTGCAGTAGAGTTTCAATTCGCGAAAAAAAATTGTTAAAAATAGTTACTTTACTTGTTTTTAAAGGTCCCGCTTTGATTAAAATAAACGATAGTAGATTCAGCACCACTGCCAATGGACAGCTCCGCGCTGAGGGAAAGGTTAGCGATAAAGGACTAGACCGCACGAAATGTGAGTGAACAAGTTTGACTCTGAACTCTACCAATCCAGTATTTCCTTTTCCAAACCTCCACTCCCTCTGCCCAATCCCTTGGACCGCTGGATTAGGCGTGCGCTTGCATGATGCGCTAAGGCAACATGTATGGGATCCCGTGATTCGCCGTCTGATTATAAATCACTTTGGACTTGAGTCAGGCAGGCTACACACATTCAAAATTGACACAACAGGAACATACACACGTGACGAATAACAGAGTCTCATTGCTGTTTTAGTTCCCATGAGACTTTCTGAGATCATTGAGAGCTTTACAGTGCTCCACTTCAAACGCACCTAGCCTACATTTTCTAACTACATGAAAGGCATCTTCAATTGGTCAAGACGTCATTATTTTTATGATATATAACCTGTAATTACTTAATTGTCTATAAATATTGGAAATGTAATTATTAGCTTAATTTTAAATCTTGAATGAATCAAGGAAGTAGCTCCGAAATTCCACTATATCCACATACGCTAATCGCTCGACTGGGAGGACGCAGACAGACACAGATTTCCTGCGGGCACCCTAGTGTGTAATTGCATTTGAAAGGAAGGCTGCACAAGCCTCAATAAACAGTTGTCCATGCGCCTCATTAAGTTGTTGTTTATCTGTCTCACAAAACGTGTCTTAATTATTATATTATTTCATTCCTTACAATGCAATTGCAAAATAATTGAGCAACACATGTAAGGAATAGCGTATGCAGGTAGCTCTTATATAGTTGTTGAGCCTTATTCGTCTTTTGTACCATGATCCTCAAAGCAGTAGGAAACCAAACTGGCCTAGTTTTCCATTCCCATGGATTAGGAGAGACAGCATGTTTCGGTACACTTGGTCACAGGTTTAACAACTATAGGGCCCTATACCTGGGGTCCTCTCCTGCAAATCCAACCATTTCTAAACTTCAAACTTTCAGTAAAATGTTGTTGTAATTAAGTTTATAATAATAAGGAAATATAAAATGTGGCAACAACCTAAAATAGAAAGAATTAGTCAAAAGGTACCACTTCACATTACATTCACTAATATGTATTTTCCATGAAGCTCCCTGTAGTACATACACTCGCATGTAAGTTGGCAAATGTATGTATGCATGCTTTTTAAGCCTTTCCGAGAGGAAAAACACTATACTGTACTAAAAATGTATTGACCATATGGAAATTTCCATTGGCTTTGAGATTTTCACTGTACATATTCACACACTGCACAATAACCAAAGAAACTGTTTTGCAGATTACATCCATGGTAATGGCTGACTGCGTACTTACACTAGTCCTTATATAACAAGCATGCATGGGGGCTCCCCTTCCACATTAACTCTAGTGTGGACCGAGATGAGGTCACAGCTGGCCCCTCTCAACCCCATCTTAGATCCAGGGTCTAACCTCCGCCTGTTTCTGTATTTGCGTGACACAAGCCGGGAGGCTCAGTCCAGGGGCTTGTCACATGGTTTGGCTGCAGATGATGGCAAGGCTTTACAGCCATTTCCTTTGCTGCCTATAGGAAAAGACCCCACTACATTGCACAAACTGTCGACGGAAAAATTATTGCCTATATCCCGCACATTTTGTGAAAGTATTACAGATGGTACGTGAGCCCCTCCAATGATTAGGGTATGAGTCAAGCTGACAGAGTGAGAGCACCGCCCACACTGTCTCCCAGGGATCCGTGCTGCCTAGTGAGGTGATCCTCAAGGATTAGAAGTCTCAGGGATGGACAGAGACTTGTGTGCATACACCACCCTTTCTGATCCCCAGCACTGGCTTGTCACACCTTTGTTGTCTCAGACCAGGGATTAGGTGGGATCCAGCCGATATGGTGAGGTTCAGGCTGATTTACCCTGGCAAGGTAGGCAGGTGCGCAGGGGAGACTGAGGACTAAGACTTTGAAACCAAACTGTCAGGACCCCACATATAAAACAAAAAAAAACAGTGAAGTGCTAATCTGAAGAATGTGACTCCTTTAAAGTGATAGTTCACACATTTTCAATCTTTTGATGTTGTTCATCATATACCAATGTTGTATTTAAACATTGTATTGTCATTTAGCATTTTGCAATCAAACAGCAGAATGTCAAACGAGTTGAGAAAATTACTCTCTATTGTGTCATCGGGGATCATTCCAGAATTTTTTAAAACTAACCGCCGTTCTCAGCCAAGAGGAGAGAGTTTGCTGGTTCTAAGTTTGATTTGCTCAATGACCTATGAGCATTGCAGTGTACTATGAATTAACCATTTAAGTGCCGGTGGTCAGGAAAATATGTGAATTTCACTTACATTGATCCTACGACCCGAACTTGTTCAATATCCAACCTTTAATTTAGCCTAACAACAACATATATAGTTCTATGAAATAGGGTGAAGTGTCCCTTTAACTGTAAATGTTAATCTCCTGATGAAAGAGACGGTTGATGGTACACTTTATGACAGGAAGGATATAGCGGAATGTTTTACATCCCCCTTGGCAGTCTCAAACAAATTTTCAACGTCATATATATACTTTTAATCACAACCAAGTTCAAGGTAAAAGTAAATTGAAAAGTCAACCTTTTCAAATTATTCAGAAGCAGAATGATGAAATTAACTTGTCACCTATGTATAAAAGCACACCAGCACATTATTCACTCGCTATTCTCCCCTTTCTAGTTATCCCTTGATCTTCCACTTTATTCCCAGCCAGCCTATCACTCTCAATCTCCTTTTTTATTTTTTCAACTCCCCGCCATCTTCCCTCTCTCTTTTGCTCTCTCTTCCCTGCCTGATTTAGAAGACTTGCCGGAGAGAAATAGCAGGGCACAATAGGTTAGTGCTGGCTGAGTTTAAATGGGATGCAATAACTGGAAAATTCTCTCACATTTGAATTGTTGCAAACAATTGGCAGTGAGAGGGTGTACAAACGAAGAGGAGGGATGAAACAAAGCCGGACAGCGAAGGTAGGAGGGGTGAAATGAGGATAAGAACGAAAGAAGAAATCATCTGTGATAGGGAATAGGGCGTGGCGGTCAGTGACGAGTGACGAGTGACAGACATGCACTGATTTAATGTTACAGCAGAAATAATTTGCAGTAAGTTCAGAGTTATGTGTAGCAATGGTAAAAAAAGAAGAAAAAAACGCAAACCAAGAAATAGAGACAGACCCAGAGTGTAATTGTGTGCATACACTTCATGACCCTTGTAGAGAATTATGACCCCACCCCCCCACCCCCTCTATATTGCAGCATTACATATCCTCCAACTGCACTTTGCAGTCTCTCATCTGGACCTATACTAGGGACACCCTTAGGGATAGACACTCCGTCTGTTTCATACGTGCACAGAGTTGCAACACCCCACCCCCTACCCCTTCACACACATAAAAATATCTCCCTGGCCATAAGAGCCCACATCCTTCCCCATGTTATGTAATCCTCTGCAAAGACCACAGAGAGCGACCCTGTGTGTGTAATAGGGCCCCTCTCTCCACACATGCAGGCAGCCTTGCTTATCACTATGACGGCCCTGGCTTAAAGCGACATGAGCCTGAGTCATACCCGAGCTGTGTGCACCACACTTCATGTTGAAATGGGCATAATCCATGCATGTTTAAATATATGAGCACATGCCCATAGCGTGTCCATATGGCCTTCCCAGTGGCTTCAGGTCTCACCTATTCCTATTCCCAGGGCATGGGGTTTTCTTGGATACACCAAAGGAACAGACTTTGGAAAGACTATGGCTTGGGCTTTTTCACCATTTTGAAAAAACATCCATAGCAGGAGTTGTTGTCTACTGCTCTCCATCTACGTCACACTGACCCAATCACAGCTTCTACCAAACATGCTTAATTGGTGTGTATATGTTTTGGTTTATGTGCTTGTGTAAATTTGGGCTGTTGTGCTTGTGTGAGCTCCTATGCTACCACAGTCTTCCCCCATTCTCTAGTTTTCATTTAGTAATTGGCGAGCTGGGAGCACTCATGCTTGCACACTATCTGTGGACACGTAACAAGCAATGCAGCAGAGCTACCACAGACATAGGACCCTGAGGAGTTTGCTTAAAATTATAAAAAGGGGGAAATGATGTCCTGACTACACCAAACACGCAGGCCAACATGACTGACTTACTCAAGGAATTGTTGCCCAGGGAGACTCATCTTGTCCTAAATGATCTAATCTGATCCCCTTCCATACAGTAAAACCTCAATGCCACAGCACAGAGATAACTGTTGCCCTTGGATACTCCCTCCTTTTTTAGACTCACTTTCACACAAATGCATACACACACACATTGCACACACAGTGCTTATTAAGGGGCAGAGGAAGAGAGAGTCTGTGTTGACTTACCATGGCAGCAAGGATGAGTAACTGTGTGGGGCACAGCCTCGCGTCCTCATCCTGTCACATCCACCCTTCATCCGCCTCCTCAGGTTCCTGGCCCAATGCCAAGAGAGGAGTTCAGAGACACAAACAGCTCTAGATGGACATATACAACATCAAGCGAAGCACCCCACCCCCCACACACATAGACGTATGCTTGGCTGCTGGGTCTGTACCAGTAGCCCCCACGCCTTATTCAGGCCAGACAACATTATACCAGCTCAGTGGAGGGCAGCTGAAAGCAGCTCAGATGCTCTTTGTCTACTAGACTTGAAAAATCTGGCTTATCTCCAAGGGCAAAACTCCTCTTTCTCTCTGCCTCTGCTGCATCACTCATATTTCCTCCTCTCGCCCTCTCACCTCTCCTTGTTCGCTGCCCATCCTCACTCACAAAATTCAATTATCACTAGCCCAAGACAAGAGTGTGCACGTGCATTGCCAGAGGTGAAGGCTAGGTGTGCTTCAAACATGGCCCGTCAGAAGCTCCAGGGTCGGAATGCAGGAGCCATCAAACTCTCAGGTCTGCTGGACAGGCCTGTGGATTTATGTGACAGGCTGCCTGGAGAAGTTAGCATCGCTTGGCGTCAAGGCCCAGCCTAAGTGATGGGCTCCTCTACACGTGACTTAAGCAGCCCCCATCACTTCCCTCAGGAAGGAGAGAGACCCCGTCAAATTGCGTCCTCCAACCACACAACCTGTCACCCACCCAGCACACCACGCCTGGCCTGTCACATTTCCCATCCCTGAAGAAAATAGAGCGGTTACACAAGCGTCCACGTAAACCTAGCACCAGCCCTGAGCTCAGACAAGGCTACATGTTTGGCATTATTTTTATTTGTCTTCTTAGATTGATCTGTCACAGTTTTTTTTACAATTGCTTCGGCATTAATTTCAGAACCTTGTGTATATTTATTAAAACCGTAAACATAACACTGGCACCACGTGAAACACAGGCGTTTGTGTTTTCAAAATTTTGCATTTTTCATCTGTATGTTTGAAGAAATCTTACAGCTTTAGAGGGTTTGGTTCAAATCTCTAATTATGATGAAATACCATAGTTTGGATCCCCCCCCCCCCACATAGTTTCACTTTTAAGTTGTTGGCAAAATCCTAGTATATTGAAATATAAAATACTTGATACATGTTTCAATATGGGAAGTATGTGACATCAATTATCAGTGATGAGTTGTTATAGTAGTATTGCAAAAGCAATGACAAAGGTTTGCAATGACATACTGTCAAACCTGTGTCAGGAACAGGGGTACACCACAGAAACAGCATCTGATTGAAGATGGTGATAAAGTATTACATCTATAGTCAATAGGGTTCATGGTCCACTGCAAATGGTGTCAATTAATCTCTTTTTCATTGAACTTTTCATGATCTCAACATGGAATATTGTTTATCAGTTTCCACAATTAAGCGCATTGCAACAGTTATTTATAATTTGGAGCTGTTGTATTAGTTTTTTTTAATATATTTTTTGGGAGGCATTTTTGTTTTTATTTGACAGGACAGTAGGTAGACAGGAAAGGTGGGAGAGAGAGAAGGTGAGACACGCAGCGAAAGGCAAGAGCCGAAATCGAACCCAGGCCTCTGCTGTATATAGCCTTTGTGGTGTGCACCTTAGCCCGATGAGCCCCCAGGGCACGAGCTGTTGTATTAGCTAATAGAAGCATTGTTTGAAATGAAAGGACATTCATATATCATGAGTGAACTGCATTTTGAAATAGTGATGCTTTGAGGTTTTGTTGTTATATTGGAACTGTGGATTTCTGTTTCAATAAACCAATTATCCTAGGTGTATGTGTATTGTATCCGAGCAATTGAAAAAATTGCCCATAGTTTGGAAAAAAGGGTGCATTTTGATGATCTGTTTAGAGTTTTGTGTTTAGGGTTTTGAAAAATGAGCACAATGTTTTGCTATTAGTGACAAAGCGATTGTTAAAAACTATAATACATCAGGCATACATTAACTGAGAAAGGTTCATACAAAGAGTTACAACATATTATTCACGAAAGAAGAAAAATAAAAAAGGATTTCTATGTGGTCTAATGGTCTATTTTAGGTCTTTTATTTTGCATAATTCACCTCTCAAGGGGCCTTGACAGGAACAATTGCCCAAAATCCTATGCTGCCCGTCTTTCCTACCCCTAAGGACGCATCCCACACACATGGCGTAGCTGTCAGGGCAGACCTGATTGATGGCCTTCACAGCCAATCTTGTCACAGCAAGCTACGGCCACACCACATTTCTGTCCCCCTATTTGTTTAATGCCAAAGGTCTAGAAATGAACCTTTCACCAAGCACCTAGCACCCTCGCTCAGAGAAAAAGAAAATGGATTTCTTAACAACTACCTGTCCATCTAGGCCAGGCTTCAATACAGTCATAAATGCCCAGGGCAAAGATCTCTTCTACTCATGTTCTTCACCAAGCTTTCAAGTACAAGCTTTGATACCCTGTCCATGCTCTCCTGTTCGGCTCAATGGAGTACAGGGCTATAGTGAAATGTTGTTGAGGGATGAAAAGCCACGTGAACAGTCCTCCTGCATCTGCTCTGGGCCCTGCTCTGGTGACTAATCTGGCCTGGGGATCCAGCTTCAGACTGAGGTCATTATTGTCAGCTGACCCAGAGAGTTCAGACACAGCCCTGGTGAAAACACACCATCACTCTGTCAGCTGCTGTTACAAACAAAATCGTTCAAACACACAGCCGTACTAGCATGCGCTCACATGGGTATTCACATTCCCAAATTTTCCATCCTGAACAAAACCCGAGCCCTGTCATCCACCTCTTTGAGTGAGAGCCACGTTGGTGTTCCTGTAGAGCATGTCTGCTCCGTAACAGCTTGTTCGGCTAAGGCTACGCGATTACATACGTCTCTTTGCATGTGAGTTGCCACAACGCATCATCTTAATTAATGTGAATGTGCCGAGAGTACCCTCAAGTCATTCCTGCCCACGGTACAGAGGCTGTTGTTACATCACACACAGAACGGGCAGTCTCGGAACACACAGGAGGCACAACGTCCCCATTTGGAGACATGTTTCTCTCTGGGAGTCCTTTGCTGCTGCTGCTGCTTTCTCTGTTCTGTCTGGTCGAATTGAGCCATGAAAAAACGACCCAATGTGTCTGGGAGGGTCTGGCCAGCGACCCTGTACCACCGTTCAGTCTTCATCTGTGTTAGGCTCCAAGGTCAGTGTTCTTCTCCTCCCCCTGCCTGAGTGCCAGGCTGTAGGACCGCTGCTCAGACTGTGAGCAGGCTGACACATGAATGGGCAGTTGGGGGGGGGGACATATAAAAATACTTAGAGGGCATCTTCTCCATGGCACACAGAGGGCAGCTTACCTTGGGTCAGTTGAATTCCATCTGATCCCAAAAGACACGTCGTCATCTGTGAATCAAGGTGATGTTGTCCGGTGTAAACACAGTAGTTGTATCGCTGTAGCCTAGCTTTTAGTTCTAATCTCGCAGGCATAGCATAAACCTGTGACTTTGCTCATGGTTGACTGGAGATTTACATGTGCCATGGACGTTTACGATCATATTCTCTATTTAGTTAAGTAGCTCAGGAGCTCTTTCCTTTCACTGGAAAGAAAATCCCTGAATATTCCAATAAGTCAACATATAAAATATTATGAAATGGATGAATATGCATATGCTAGAGGCTTGTGTATTGCAATCTGGAACATACATGGATGATTAGGGCAGATGCTGCTTACTCAGGCAACCTGTCAGATGCCTTCTTCTCATGTAAATCATGTGTTAACATTCCTCCCCGAGTTCATGACAGGTGTCAGCCTGGTTGGGCAGGCTAATCTTTTCGTCGGAGCCAGCCTTCTCAACAGACTCCTACACATATAATTAATCCATCCACCCAGCCACAGTTTATCCCTGTTCAGCTTAAACAACCAGTTTAGATGTGGGTCTATTTTCATTCTGGACATGAAAGGAGTTTATTTAATTGTTTAATTTTATTTTTTACATTGTTTGGATTTGTTGACCAAAGATTGTGAATTGTATGCAGGAGTAGAGTAGAAAAAGATTTCACACAGTTAAAATGAAATAATTTTCTTTTCAGTTAAATATCTGGCCCTGCCAAGAGCTGATATTAAGGGCGGTTGCTTTCAGACATCAAAGCTCACAGCAAACCAGTGCAAACCTGTATCTCAGAAACAAAATCCAGCACTCTTCAAATTGAAATTATATTAGATGTACTGTGTTTTCCAAGCAGTCATACTTTTATATACTACAACACCATGCAAGGCAAGACCAATAAAAGACCCATTTCCTAAAAATACTGGAATGGCCCCTTAGTGTAGTTGTATCAAGTCCTGTGCTCTTTTGTGCTAGCAGTTTCATGCAATCATTAATTCAATAATGCTTCAGGAGGACAGCGAAAGGCAGGGTGGGGAACAGAGGAGCAAGGAGAGGTGATGGGGCTGTGGGTGTAACAGTGGTTCCTAGGGACCTGGGGGCCCCTCACCATGCTCCCACAGAGATGTGAGGTGGCATGGCTCCCTCCGCCGGAAGCCAGTGGGCGGGGTGCCCAGGGCAGGAGGGTGAAATGTCACAGACCAAATGCAAATGCAGCCTGACAAGTGGTGCAGGAAACATGTTCTCTCTGACTCTGGAAACCTTGATATTTCACAAAGTCAAATGAACATGTCAGCCACTGCTTCAGGCTGCTATTGGGTTATTTAAAGAGGAAAAAGCCGGGTTACGTCACAGGTAGGTAGGCCATTGTTGGGGCTGTTATTCCTGTCCCCAAGCCTCCCTCCCTCTCAGAGTACCTAGGAGTTCTTAAGAGACATCTCTATGGTGAAGATATCTGGAGTCACATAGAGGCAGGGCTGATAAGGCTGATACTAACTGGTTCCTATTAGCTCCTCACTTCATCACTGCTGCGCTCCCATCCACCATGTGGAGAAATACATCGGCGCCGTGCTGACTGGAGCCTCGCCATGATATCCGTGATTTGTAATGCTCTGAATCCCTGAGCCTTAGAGCACTACTTTTATCAAACCTTGAGCACCAATGTCATGATTTGCCGTAGCAGGTGTTCCATCTCATGTGTGTCATATGTGCGATTCATAACCCACAGCAAGCTATTCACAAGGCCATACTAAATGTCCAGAGATGACCCTGACCAGGATATCTCAGTGACGTCACAGACATCCCCAATGTCCTGTAGTGTAGGAACCATCTCGGACCTTGTGGAAAGCGGTGACTGTACAGTTCTGCCTCTTGCGTTCACATGACACAACCATTGACACGAGCACCGTCACACAAAATACCTCAGTAATAAGCTATCCAGTTGGCCCCTTCTCGACCCCCCCATAAGAAAACTGTGACCGGACGTCGTAATACTGCCACCAACAACATAACAGTAGCTCGCCAAAAGCGTGTCAAGCTCAAGTAAAAGCTCCTAATACTGGGCACACTCAAGCGACGCTAACGGTGATCCCACACAAGGACACATTAACACCCATATCTGAAATGCAAATTCTTCTGTCTGCACGCATGGCTCCAAATAGAAGCTAATTGCAGCCGAGACTGCAGCTGGAGCAACAGCTTATTTTTAGGCGGCTCAGTGAAGTGAGAGGGCTAAGCCCAGACAGAGGGGATGAGTGTCTGTGCATGTGTCGATGCGAAAGGCGCCCTGTCAGCAGAGCCATGGCCACCGTTAAGGCAGTCACACATTGGCATGACAACGTCAATACTACTCCCTTCAGCTTGCATCACCTTAACGCTCACTTGCCATCAAACAAATAGGTTTGGAAACTGAAGACATAAACCTTCCTGCTTTGACAATAAAAATAATCATCTCAGCGTCGGTAACTGAGTTCTTACTGAATTACCAGCTTTGCGGCCCAGTTAAGAATTTTCCAGGTTATTTTATAGTTTGGCCAAGTTCCTTAGATAATCCTTCAACCTAAATTCTCTGCTTCAGGTAACACATTTCATAATGCACTGTGCTGTGTGAACAGCAGTTTATGGAATGTCTGGTTTAGGAGCTACAGTGCCATGTATCTGCACTGAAATTCACCCCCTGCAGAATGTAAAGCAAAGACCGATAGAGGTGACGAACTCATCAACGTCTTCTCACCCTGCCAAGTGTATCTCACAAGTCAAGCAGTTCAAAGGGCGTGAGGGATAAGAATGTATCTGCTAACCCCACAAACTACGGGGCTATGAGCAGCATCCTGGAAATGCCAAAAATTGTTGGAGTAATCAGATTAATTCATAGGGTTTAATTTGTTGCCGTCAAGTGTACTTATCTGTGGTCAGCACAGATTCATAACTTCTCTAAAGCTCATTAAGATTACACCCCACCCCCATTCACTGGTTAAAACCATAGAGCAGTTTGAGGATGTTGGGATTAGTCAAGTGTAAACATGAGTGGCAGAACCAACCCACGTACTGGAGGGAACGTCATCTCTTAAGAGGAGTGAGTTTGTACAGAATTATCCCATTCTCCACCAGCATCCACCATATCAGTAAATCTTGGGAGCCTTGAAAGCTCCTGTAGATTGTAAACAAGCCCTGCCTTAAGGGTGTCACTGATTTACAATGTCCTTTATCAGCATTACATGGATTTCAAGAGCAGCTTTGCTATCAGGCTATATGACCTGAAAAACATCTTCATGATTGATCCAATACCAAACTGTATAATCAGCACACCCCAAGTGAACTGAAATGGAAAATATCTACTAATTGACTATTGGGGGACGGTCATGCTATGTAGTGCCACCTAGTGGAAATATCTAGCAACGACATAAACCATCTCCAAACAACGGAATAAATGAGTAAAAAGTACTCTTTGCCTGAACCACAAAATGGTAACAAAATGTAGAGCAGGAGTAGAGCTCCTCTCCGTCATGGTTCATACATGGCAAATTGAAGTTAGAGTGATGGGACACGGCGTGATGATAGGTCCTGACAATAGCACAGCCTTGGCCACGAGCACAACTGCCTGCCTTACGTAACCAGCCCATTGTTGCCGCCCTGTCAGCGCCTTTCACTTTCATGGACATCCCATGAGAGGTTTTGGACAACTGTTGGCTCCATATGTGCAGCAACAGGGGAGACGGGGGACGGGGGGACTAAGCCAGACACAGAGCAAGCCTTTGAAACAAACAGGGAGAGACAACAAGCTGAGGATAATTGAGTCAAAATGGTTTTGCAAACAAAAGACCCATGCCTGCACACGGTCACAATGACAGAAAAAGTCCTCCGAGCAGTCAAATTCAAGCATGGCTCGGCTCATTCCAGAACATGAGTCACGTCTGTGTCACTTGCACAACAGCACTGGAGGCGAGCGAGGGCTCTCTAGAGAGCATGGAGTGGGGACGGCGATGGGTAGCGCTCCATCTGACCACTGGGAAAGCACTCAGTCCGACGTTGTGCCGCTTCACACCTTAACGAGTCTTTTGGCACCTGAGCTATAAGCGTGCTGCTTCACAGCCTCATAACACCTCCGTCGTCAGCCAGCCACAGTCATGTGAGGATTATTTAAAGCCCCCGTTCTGCGAGGTGATAGCGATCCATCCTTCGTTCTTCAGGCTGGACCCGGACAGACACAGCCCGCCTGGCCATGGCTCCCTTGTATGAGATACTTATCTCAACGGGACTCACCTGGTTAAATAAAGGATAAATACCAAAAAAAACTAAAACAAACATAGCAGTACATTAAACTGGAATGCAGTATTTCCATTGCTCCTTGGTGAAGAGCGTTTGGTTGTTTTGCCGATGGAGATTCTAACATACAGTATGGCACATTACTAACTAACTAACTAGAAGTTGCTCTCACCTACACACTGAGGCCAACTCTGCACACACATAAAACCCCAGTGTTTTTAGGAGAGGAGCCCACCGCCCCTTCTGATGTCATCGTTCAGACACTCGCTCGACACGGTTCAGATGGAATGATTTATTCATAATCATGGTAGCATAATAAAACAATGAACATTGAAAGCACTGACAGATAAACCCAAGGCCTCTCACACGGCATGCACCACCCCACCCCGGCGTTCCCGGGGACACTGCACATTCCAACCATTGTCTTTTCTCTAGATTCTTGAAAGTCATCCTTCTTTTCAGTCTTTCTTGTTGTTCTTTTTTTATCCTTTAAATATATTTTTTATATAAAACAAGCCCACGTTTTATCCCCCCTCCCCTCCCCTGCACTCTTTCTTGACTTGGTAGGTAGGACATTGGACAGGGAAGACACGTGTACTGGACACTATTCCTCTCCACTGTTTCAGCTCCTGTTCTGGAGGCAGACGGAAATTAAGTAATCATCCCCCCTCCCCTGCCCCCCCAAGGAAAAATAATTACAATAATAAAAAAATGCTTAAAAAAAGGAATAAAAAGAAAAACAGAACAGAATAGTCTTTGGAGGAGTGTTGGTGGCGGGGGGGGGAGAGAGTCTGGGGCTCCGAGGCACTTTGGCACAGAGCAAAGGCCCCACATGGATGCAGACTGGGGAGTGGGGAGGTAGAGAGAGACAGAGAGAGTAAAAGAGTGGTGGAAAGACGGAAGAAAGAGAGCATGGAGAGCCACATGACACCGAGATCCAGGAATGAAAAGGCTACAGAGAAAGACCAATAAGAGAAGGAGAAGGAAAGCACCTGACTAACAAGTGGAGGAAAAGGCCAGCCTCCCCCCATTACTGTCACGTTCAGGATAGTGGAAACAAAAAGAGAGCCTCCGAGAAGAGGACAACGCCAGAGCGCAGACACATTTGCAGACGGAGAGGAAGAGAGAAGAAAGTGTTGGGGGGAGGGGAGGGGAGGGGGGGTCATCGCCGTGGGCCATTGAGAGAACAGGAAAGCCTGGTAAAAGCTCTACAACACGTACAGGAAACAGTCTTTTGATGATAGAGAGGAAGAGGCCAGGGGGTCAGGGGAAGCCGGGGTAGGATGGGCAGTGGGACAGTCCCACAGGTCTGCAGGAGGGGCAGGGGACGGGGGGCTGTGGTCCAGGGGTGGGGCAGGCAAACCCAGGCAAGGTCTGCTCCCGTTGTAACCCCCCCCCCGCCCCCTCTCTTCCTCCTCCCCTTTTTCTTCCTGGGCTGTGTTAGGCTGTGCCTCCCCCTCCTCCTCCTTCCCGTCCACCTCACAGGTAGAGCTCCTTGGCTCTGATATGCTGCAGCTTCTCCCTCAGCATGCGGAAGGAGGGCCGCACCACCGAGTCCAGGGTCCAGCACTGCTTCATGATGTCGTACACCACCGGCGGGCAGCCGTCGGGGGCGTCCATCTTGTAGCCTTTCTCCACCCGAGGCACCACCTCCTTCAGGGGCTGAGGGGGAAGGAGCAGGAGAGACTTACTAGGACACTGGCCCTCGCGTCGGCCCACGGACTCCTCGGAAACAATATTACCAATAGATGAACTGCTCTTTCAGAAACATCCTGTTCCCTTTTCTACTTCTCTACCTCCTAATATAGTGAAGACTGCCATCTACTGGTGATAGCGGTTCTGAGCACAAGCCTTGAATGTGCTACAAATCCAGTACACCAGACAGTAAAATACTCACAATTCTGGGGTAAGGCACACGCCCAAAAGAGTAGATCTCCCAGAGCAGAATACCATAACTCCACACATCGGACTTGGTGGAAAACCTCTGTGAAGGCAGAAACGGAGAGTTCAGACTCTGTGGCACACAGTGAAAGCCCAACCCTGGCCCCCCTCATCCTGGCCCTTACCTTTTCTCTCAGCGCTTCCGGAGAGGTCCATTTGACGGGCAGCTTGGCAGTGTCCTGTGTGGACGAGGCCTCCTTGGTCAGACCAAAGTCGCTGACCTTGGCGATGTTGTCATCCGACACGAGCACGTTGCGGGCCGCCAGGTCCCTGTGGACAAAGTTGTTGGCCTCCAGGTACTCCATGGCTTCACACACGTCCCTGCGGGGCGACGCCAGAGAACAAAGGGGAGCAAGGGAGGACAAGGGGGTTAAGGTGACACAGACATCGCTTTATGAAGACAAAAAGGTGACGAGTGTCGGAACGGAGTCGTACAGCGAGAACTTGAGTAAGCAGTCTCCTCCCAGCACGGTCCGTCCTCGAGAGCGGAGGTAGTCCACTAGACTGCCCTGTGGAGGGGGGAGGGGGCGATGGCACAAAGCACGAGGGTTCAGAGAAACAGGACTGTCTAAATATCAACGTCTATTAACAGCATTGGTCTCCAGATGTAAAGGGTTCACTCACCTTGGCCATGTACTCGGTGACGATGTAGAGGCTGCCCCTCTCCTCCACGATCACGCCCAGCAGCTGCACCAGGTTGGTGTGCCTCAGCTGCCTGCAGGGACACATGGAGCCAGGCGTTACAGTGGGAACGGGCCGGAGGAGAAACAGGGTGTAAGGAAGGTGGAGGAGCAAACAATGGCTTACGTCATGACAGAGGCCTCGGCGATGAAGGCCTGGGCTGTAGCGTCATGCTTGATGCACTTCACGGCCACCTTGGTTGCCCTGTAGTCCCCCACCATCACGTCTGACCGACACACACACACACACACACACACACAGACACACACACACGGTGGAGGGGTTAAAAGCATAAAGCCATGGTCTCCATTTCAATTAATTTGTAGGAACACATGCAGAAACAAACACATCGGCCTTAGTGTCCTCACCTCCAAACTCCCCTTTGCCAATAGTCTGGATGAGTTTGAGCTCCTTCCTGTTCAAAGCCCAACCACCTACAAAGAATGGAGTGATGGAGACACAATTAAAGAGAGACAGAAAGGGAGAATAACTGGATTAATTACTCATGATGGTTTCCAGTCATTAGCCGTATGCTATCCACAAAACTAGAGATAACATGCGTGGGTCTTCATGTGTTGTGTATTGTATGATTCCAGTAGGAACCCCCCACCACTCAAAGCAGTAGATGTGAAACAGGAAGGGCCTCTTACTCCTGGAGAACTCGTCCTGCGCTGCCACGGTGCCCTCCATCAGCTTGGGCTTTATGAGGGAGGTACACAGGCCGTCAGCGTCTTTGGTGTAATGCTGCCACAGGAACGGGAGAGAAAGAGGAGGGGAGGGGGGGTTAGGAGATGTGTCCCTAGGGGCTGTGCCAACAAGCATCCTGTTAATACAGAGGAAGTGGACAACAGCCTTCCCTGGGGATCGCTGGCTAGGCTTCCTCTCATGATCACGTGCCAGAAGAGGCGTAGACTGATAAGACGTTTGCGGTAGCCTGCAGCGGAGGCGTGTGTGGGCGTGAGAGAGGACATGTCCTCTGAGCCGTCACACTAGAACGGAGCCCAGTGCCACTCCGTGTCTTATCTGTGATACACATTCACAGCCACCAGGGGGCAGCCAGGCGAAGGAAGCACAGGCTCCTAGGACATTATAGCCAACACATTTACCTCATTCTCTAAGGCACGGCTCTATTTAAAATCCATCACTATATAGTTGTGGAGCACGTCTCATCAAATCCATAAATTCTGCATACCTAAGTTTACAATAGAAGGCGGCAAGGAGGGACTAGGATAAAACAACGTACCGTAACATCCTCATCAACAACCACAACAAAAAGGTTCAAATATAAATGTCCCTGTGCGTCTCTAAACCACTCTCTATACCCTCTTGTACCCAACATAATTATTATTGTGCAATTTAAACCATAGACATGCCTATGGCTTTTGGTCAATGACTGACAGGCACACTGGTGTAATTCTCAGCCCCCTTGTACCAAGCCCAGTGCTTCATATGGAAACCCTTGTGGAGCCTGTTGGGACAGGTCAGTGAGAGCTAGCGGAAGAGAGAGCGAGCTAGAAAAACACACGAAAATGTCAAGAATTCAGTCCCAGGCGCTATTATAGAGAGAGGGGGTGACCCCCGGGAACGAACGAACGAACGCGCACACACACACACACACACACAAAGATCATGAGACAAGAAGAGACGGAGAGGGGGAGAAAGTGAGAGGCACGCCAGTCAGAAAGAAGGAGAAACAATAAGTCAGCGCTATGCCAGGGACGGACAATGTGTCCAACAGAAAGGCAGATAGGAAGGAGGGAGGGGGGTACAGTGATAATAAGGTGCAGCGTGGAGATAGAGATGCTCTTTAGCACTAGTCGGCAAATTCCTGTCCAAATCTCTTTACCTCAGGGGGAAGAGATGAGCCATCATTAAAACGGTGATAGCAGGGCATCAAGCAGCCCTCTTATCTGGAAAGATGAAACGCCATGTCTCTCTTCCATTCTCCCTCCCTCTCTCTCTCTATCGCCCTCGCTCTCATTTTCTCAAACACACTGCCCTCTCCTTGAACCAGGAACTGTCTGAGGGTGGGGTTGGAGGGGCAGTGCGGGGTGGGGTGGTTGGGAGTGCTTTCAGGGAGTGTGCTGTTCACTGCAGAATCAAGACTACGCTGTCTTAAGACCAGCACCGGTTTTGCTGATGGAGTAGGGCAGCAAATAGGGAGCACTGATGAAGGTGGATAGGGAGTAACAGTGGCTGTGGAGCTCCTCATCCAGCGGACAGGGGCGTGGCCTGGGCCGTGGGACGGCTCTCACCTCTACCAGCTGCATGAGGTTCTCAAAGTACTCCTCCTCGTCGATGGTGAGCTTGCCGTTGTGGTAGATGATGCGGTAGTGCTCCACCTTGCCGTCGCAGCTGACGCACAGGGTGTAGTCGCCGGGGTAGTTGGTGCTCTCTCTCACCAGGTACAGGCCCGTCTCAGGGGGGTAGAGCAGACGCTCCGCCTGCTCTCGCGGGATCTTCCCGTGGAACCATCTGAGAGAGAAAAAAAAGAGAAAGACAGAAGGAGAGATAAGAAGACAGAGAGATACAGAAAGGGGAGAGAGAGAGAGAGAGAGAGCGAGAGATGGACGGAGTCAAATAACTCTGTGAGAAAGAACAAAGGCCGCTCAAATAAGTGGGGCGTCCATTCGGCGCAGCTAGCAGCGAGAAGGCGGCTGTAGTAACCACGGTAAAAAGGACTTCACGGTCCATGAGCGCGCTCTACAAAAGAGAGAAGAGAAACAGGCCTGGTCCCACAGAGGACGAAGCCAGAAGCAGCCTCACGGGGCCGTTCCCAGCCCGCTCTGCTTGAGCAGCGGAGGAGCACCAGAAACAAAAAAAAACAGAAAAGCACCTGGTCCACAACAACAGGAAGCGCTGCACTCACACTGGGGCTGGGTCGGAAACTGACAAAGAGGCGCCGCGATAACAGGAAAATGAAAAGTGGTGCAGGCAAGACGCCGTGAGGGCTGGGCCCGGTCCATTGGCAGGGAGGTGAGCGCTCACCCACAAAGAGTGAGGCAGAGAACAGGGACGCCGTCTCTTCACCTTACACACCTACACCAGAGTAAAAGAAGCTTAGTTTCACTGATTTAAAAGAAGTCAAAGTTTAAAACACTCGAATTTTAATAAAACTGTGCCTCAATTTAACACCTGCCCTTACCACATCTATAAGAGGAACTATTCTACTCTCACACTACAATTAACTATTGTAGTCTCAACAAATGTATTTTAGCAGCCACTAATGTTCAAACACTATGGGGGAAAAAAAGAGGCTAATTTTAGACTAAAAAGTGTTAGATTATGTTTGGCTTCGGTAGAGTGAAGGACTCCACAGGATCAGAATGGCCACGGGGTCACTGTGAATGTGGGCTGTCAACGGGAATCTACGCGTGTAAATGATCGAGCGTGTTCCCTCGCGCTCCTCCTCGGCCGCGTGCTGCTGCTGCCCAGACACACAGCACAGAGCCGGGCCTGTGGGCAAAGGGCTTAACGCGGCTCGAGTTGATTAGATCAGCGGAGGAGCTCCGCCGTGGACAGCAGCAGCTTCTTAACTCCCGTTAATCTGGGAGGAGGCGTCAGGCTGAGCCCGTGCGGGCCAGGCCAAACAGGACGTCGACGACGCTAGAGGAAAACAGGGAGGCCACACAGCTTCTCAGCGCCCTCCACACTGGACCCTCTGTCTGCTGCGACAAACTGCAGCGTTGTGCAACGGGACACGTCGTACTCTATGGTTTTTTGCTTACAATAGCCTTTATTGGAGAAGATGTCCGGACAGAGGTAAACACTTAGCCGAGAGCGAGGACACTATGGAACAGAGGGATGGCTTACAGCCCTCCTTCAGGGTGGTGCTGCGTTTTCCCCTCTGCAAGCCAACAAGGGGTGGATTTCTGCCACAGGGGGGCAGCAGAGAGCGAATGTTTTGAGGTCACAGAGGAACGGCTATTCCTCCGGGTGTGGGTACACGAGACCACAGCTGAGGCCTTACACAGGCCAACGGGGAGAGGTGTTCCCCGGGACATCTGTTAGCTGTTCATAACACATAGTTCCTCTCCGTGTCACAGTGGACCCAGAGGACCGGGAACAGATTGGCTCGACCTATGAAATAACTGCTCAAGTGGTCAGAGAAGTCCTCAGAGGCGTGGCATTACAGGCCGTATTGTCAACAGTCCTAACTGTTAAATTCCCTAACAGTACGCAGTTAGGGCCAGCGACACATTGACTTTGATTCTCTTTCTCTATTTGTGAATCCAGCTCCACACCAAATCTGGGTTCGCCACTCTCTGCATGCGGTCTTTCTACACACGCAGAGCTCTCACTCGAGAACCTCCAAGTAAATAATGGAATATCAATTGGACAGTATGTGGATTTTATCTAGTGGGTCTCCTTGTTACCGGCTTCCACTCGTATCAAAGCTCCCGGTAAGATGATCCCATGGCTACCTGTCCGCTCTCACGTTCCCTTTCATTTGCATGTCTGTTGTTCCATTTCCCTCTTTTTGAAGCAGCTGTCCCTTGAACGAGCCCTATTCAAATCTGCAGAGCGGTTAGACGCACCAGTAGTGACAGCCACCCAGGGAGATGACAGGGGAGAACAGAAAGAGAGGGGCCACCTAAAACCACCTCGCCGAGTTCCCCTGTCAGAGCCGCTTACATTCTGATGGGTCTTTTATCTGAACTTCCACAGACACATCTTTGTTTTAAGTGTGCCTCGCCACAGAGGGTGGCTACAGGTGAAGTCACTAACACCACAGAGGGAACCAAGGCCTACGGCGTGCACTCACGGCATAAGGCTGAGCTTCCCCCCCGACTTGACGCCTTCTCGTTTCTGCACGTAATTTGCTGGAATGGTTCCCTCTCGACCCACTGTGTTCTTCGCTTTGTACCAGTTGGGATCCTGTAG
>JAVQIZ010082378.1:0-39710 GCA_036023535.2 Galaxias brevipinnis
TTTTTTTTTGTGTTCTTGTTTTTTGTGTTTGTTGTTGGGTGTGCTGGTGGGTTTGGGTTGTTGGTTGGTGGGGGGGGGGGGGGGGCCCGCCCCCAGGGGGGAGAGCAGAAAGAAAGGGAGAAAAGAACAGAGTGGGGAGGGGAGACACAGTGGGGACAGAGGCAAGGCAGCGAAGGACAGAAGTGCGCGGAGACCGGCGTTTCCTCTCTCTCTCCCCGGCTGACGGTGTGGGATAGGGGGGGCCCCTTTAGTGAGCGCTAGGCCGTTGTCAGCTGAGACAAACGGCAGCTCCTGGGAGTGGCCCAGATCTGACAGAATCCTCCCCCTCCATCCGTCACGTCAGCCCAGTCAGTGGAGGAGCGTGCGTTGCCCTGCCCGAGGTCACCCCAACCTGGAGACACAAGCTGTTCTTCTCCAGGTGCTCATTAATGCACTTGTCCTTGATGCCTCCACCATGCTACAACACAAAGACAACTACAGCCCTGCCGTGTTCTAATTACGAACCCACACACATACACACACACAGCATGGAAGGGCGTGAATCACACACCTCTCTAACAGACTTGTAAATGTCAAACAAAGGCGGACGCCTTGTTAGTTGTTGTGTGTGTTGCTGTTGTTGTTGTTATTTTGAGGCTCCAACACTAATATGGATGTTGTTGCGCGTTGTGCTGCGAGAGAGAAACCAGAGCCGATGATAAGACGCTGGGACTCTTTGAAGTGGGGACATTGGGGACAGCTGATAGGAGCGCCAGGCGCTGGAGTGGAGGAATTCATCAAATCTCCTCAGCCATTAGCATACGAAGCTCATTATCATCAGGAGCCAAAGCGCTCCTGCCTCCCATATACCACCCCCCTCAACCCCCCATCCCCTCCCACCACCATTCTGCAGCGTGATCACCCACCCCACTGAAGCTAGGTGAGTGAGGGCCAACCCCAGCGTTGTCTCGTAGTGCTTCACTTACGGGACCGCCGGAAAAACGTCCCCCATTTACCTTCCCGGCTCCGGTTACCATGAAGCCGTTATGCCAGACAGTTAATTATCATGGAGCAGGGAGCCGGGCCGGGGATCTGAGCTGCCTATGATAACGATATGCTTTGCTGGGCAGAGAATGGAGAGGGCCAGCCCAGGGGGAGCTCCGCTCGTGTCAGGCAATCTTTCAAAAAAGAAAGGGGCCCAGGCAATTAGATGCACTATTGCTACCAGGGACGAGGAGCGTTATAGAGGATACGGGGGAGGTTCTCTAATGGGGGTATTTAGGACTATTATGATAAAGATGTCAGGTCGACCTCCCTTTCACCGCCCGCCTGCTCCTCCGCTTGCTGCCTGACTGGGCCACGGTGGCTCCCACGGCGGTGGGGCTGGGAGGGAGGCTGCACCTGCGGATGCGATGCTACCCTCTGTGTGGGGGTCCTGCTGAGGGGCGGGTGGGTCAACTGACTGGGTGTCATGCCGGATTTACAATGCTCTTTCAGCACGACCCTTCTGTCCTCTGACAGAGGTGCCTTCGTGCGGGACAGTTTGAAAGAGGAAAACCAACGTACGCAGCATCCGGACAGTCTGTTTCCCCCTGCCGACCGACACCCACTGGTTCAGATGCACATCTGGCCCGGGGGAAGGACCGCTGCCTTAAGTCTTTTTATTTAATAGCCCAGGGAAGTCGTCCATCTGTGAGGTAGCCCGGCACCACAAAGAGCCCCTTTCATGTGGCTACAGTCGGAAACCCTGCTAGTATCTGAATTGTTTCAATTCCCCCCCGTTGCTTCATGCAGCATCAAACACCGCCGTTCCGTCGTCCCCCGGCAACCCCCACCCACCGCCCACCCAGTCGCCCAGATCAAAGGCACAGCTCAGGGAAATGACCAGGAGCTCCAGGTCTCTCCAAGCTTCTTCATATCACGATGTTAGCATATGCCATCCACATGGCTGGAGGGAAATTGGCAGTGGAAGCAACCCACTAACGTCTAACACCAATTGTCCGAAACGGTAAGAACACATATTAGACAGTACAAGTAGTTACACACACATGGTCTTCGTATGTACACACACCCACACACACACACACACAGGGTCTACGTTTAGCCTCGACAATCTAACATACAGTATTTGGCTCCTGCATCTGAATTCAGATCCTTCAGCTTACATTTCTGCGATTATGCTGGTGTACAGAATTTCTGTTTAACAATACATAAGAAGTGGGTCACCACCTCAAATGTCTCTAGACTAACCCTCTGGGCGGATATTTGACTGTAATCATGCAACAGCCGAATCCCACTTAAATAAATGAAGTGGAGCCGCAGAGGGAAGACGATTCCAAAAATGTTTTGTTTGTGAGGTGGGTCGCTGCTCCACTGGCCCCCCCGTGCTATACACCCTGGAAAGCCGCCGTGCAGCAATCAGAAGAGATTTGTAGGATTTGACGTGGCGTGCGGTACCATAGGACCCTCTCACCACAATCACATCCTGTATGTGTAACCATTCTGTTATGGACAAGTGGTGCAGAACATTTTCATTTATTAGTTTTTATGTTTAGAACTGTTTTGTTTTCTGTGAATCCCAAGTTAAAGGTAATGGCAGATATGTTGTGTTTTGATATTGTTTTGCGGGTAATGCTGTTGGTATCAAATGCAAAGTGGATATTTGATGCGTGGCTGATCGTAATGCGCAAAGAATGCTCTTTCCGATTGTTGAAGCCTGTTCACCTTCTTCCATGAGATTGCCTTGGAAACAGTGTTCAGTTATACTCAGATCCACCAGCTGCAAAAGGTTACCTAATATTCTGGCACCTTCTCTCTCTCTCTCTCTCCCTCTCTCTCTCTCTCTCACTCTCGCACTCTCTCTCTCTGTCTGTCTCTCTCTCTCTTTCGATTACGCTCCTCAGCTTTGACACGTCTCCGTATCGGCCTCTTATCAAAGACCCTCAAACTATGCACTTCAGTCTCATAGGCATAGGCAGGGGGCCTTTTTAAAGCCAAGCCAATCAATCAGGCAAAGTTTGCCCTTCTGGTGCAACAAGCTCCCACCCCATCCAGTCATCAGTCATGTCCCGCCCCTGGTTGTCCTTTTTGCCTGTTTTCACAGCATTTCTCTCTCAGTCCACACAGCTAACATGATGACTTATTATGTTGTCCACCAATGTGATATCCCTCTTTGTTTGCACTTTCTCACTCTCTCTCGCTGCCTGTGAGTAACGATGCCGTCCCGCGATTTTCCATCTCGACGGCTGGAGAATGAGCTCCAAAATGTCTGGCAGAGTTTGGGCGACAAGCAGAGAAAACTTGGAGAGAGGTAGAGAGGTAGAGTAAGAAAGGGAGAGATGGGGAGGGGTCATTCTTTGTGTGCTATTGAGCTTAAAAAAAATTAAGATCTATTTGATTATTCTACCCACTTAGGGGTTATCATAGGTGACATAATCCAGAAGGGGCTTGTGCAATTTCTACCCCTGTCGGTCACAATGGACTGAAATATAGTCCATTAGATCAGAACAAGCATGGCATTGTAAGTAAAATATGACAAAAATGGCGTAACTAGTTGTGTCAAATGTACTGTATAATAATAATAATAATAATAATAATAATAATAATAATAATAATTTACAGGGTCAGCTGGGTGAGAGGATCTGTAATGTCGGCCTATAAATAAAATGTCCTCCTCTATGATCAAAACCAAGTCAGAGCTGCTCCCAAAAAGATGATACACATGCCTATGCATTCTTAAAGGTCACCTTTGGTTGCTGAAAAGCAATTCAATCACTGCAAAAAGTCCACCTATTGTAAAGGGTGTAGCAGAAGGGAGGACTCAATTGCGGAGAGGCAGGTGTCTTCAAGTAAGTAGTCAATGATCTGATGGCCATCTACCATCCGGGGAACTGGTGCCTCCACTGGGTGCTTGTCAGGATAGGCTTCAGGCAAGAGATGTGAAACACTGCATGAACCTTTAGTGTTCTTGGCAACACGAAGGAGACTTGATTCATTTTCCTCAACACTTTCAAAGGACCTATGACAGATCTTGTGTTTTTACCCCCTCGGCGGACGGCCCCCGGGTAGACAGCCAGTCCCTCTTTCCAGGACGAATCCGTAGACACCTCCTGCACCATCTGTACTGTTGCTGCGCTCTGGGAAGGCGAGTTGGAGCCTGTTACCAGCTTCAACCATAGCATCTGACAAGCTGTGTAGACACTCCAAGCTCCATGTAGTGCAACCTAATAAAATATGTGACCAGGGCTGAGACAGAATGGGCAAGGGGTGAAGAAGACCCGCACGCCTGGTGTGAGCCGATTTTGTTCTGGGAGGGGACTCAACGAGCCGCCACAAATTCCACCAGATCCATGGGCTTTGGTGGCCACCAGTATCTGTGTTGGAGGATCTCCAGAGTCCTGGAACAACCCACACGGTTGACAAGGCGAGATGAATGTTCCAGGACCCGGGAGAAAACCTCCACTGGAATACACAGACGACCCGCAAGAACCCGGCTATTCAGAGGTCCCAAGGACCATTGGAGCACAGCGTCGAAAAGAGTGAGCCGGGGTTGTCCCAGGCTGACTGGAAGATTGGGGGACCGGATGAGATCAAACTTGATTGTCTCTCGGGGGTCTCTCAAGGTGCACGGGTCGAGAGGAACAGAGAAGCGCTGGACAGAACCTGAACCTAGGGGCACACCATCCAGGGCCATGACGGGGAGCGATGCTTCAAGAGGTAAACGTAGTGTGTTGTGAAGATGTTCCCAGCAAAGGTCTTAGGAGTTACCTGTTGTTCCCGAGTCCACGAAGGCGATAGTGGAAACATGTTGGTCTGACCAGGAGAGTGTTGCTGAGATCGAGTCGGGATGGAAGACGTTTCAGGAGAGGAGTTGAGCTCATCACGGCATCCCTTATATGATCCCTTATCATTTCACGGAAGGGCAATGAAGTCAAGTGTGCCCCACAGTACAGATAGCTTCCCACCCTGATGTGTTGCTGGCGCTCTGAGTTGGAGAGGCAAGCCCGCCTGAGCTGCATGGATTCCCAGGACTCGGGATTAGGCAGAATAGGGACCTCTGGTGATTGAAGACCTCCTTTGGGTGATCTGGAGTCCACAGTGTGGAAGCTGAGAATCCGGCAGTGTGTTCCAATCTCTGTGACCCCAGCGCTGCTGTTTCCTTTCTCTCAGGTGCTTGTTGATATGGATAGCAAGGGGGATAAGGCTCTCCAGTTCCGTGATATCTTCCTTGGCAGCAGGCTCATCTTTGATAGGGTCCTAGAGCCCCTGGTGAAACGCAGGTATGAGGCCTGTTGCATTCCATACGCTTGCAGCGGCCAGCGAGTCGTACTCGATGGAATAGTGTGCTAATCTGTGATGTCCTTGGCGTAGCTTAATAACTTAACCGGCTCTTGCCCATGAATACGGGTGTCGAAGACCTTCGTAATTTCTCGCATAAGAAGGTAGGCATCAGAGCAGGTGGGGTTGTAGTTTTCCCAGATGGCCATGGCCCAGGTTTGAGCCCATCGGTTGACCAGAGAGAGGATGACGGTTACCTTGGTCCACTCTGGTGAGCAGTGGGAAGGTTGAAACTCGAAGGATATGGCGCACTACCTGTGGAAAGAGCAACAGTTGCCTGGGTCCCCTTTGTAGCGTTCCCAGGGAACCAGTCGGGGCTCACGGTCCAGAGACCCAGGAGCAGTTGAAGCCGCTGTGGAGGCGGCTGGATTGTCCGTGGCTGAAGTGGAGGATTCGACCGGGGTCAGAGTGAGTTGATCCGAGCGCTGGGACATCACTTGGAGCTGGCGGTCGATGGGAACGAATATCCTTGTCGTGCTGACCCAGGGAGACACTCTGGTGAACCATAGCTTGACAGAGAGCTTCCACCTCCACTGAATGTTGGTTTGGCTTCATTATTCTGTACTGGGTGAGGGAGATGGCAGGACTCGTTTGCAGATTAGTAGGTGTCTTCAGGTAAATAGAATAAAGTTCTTACTGGGATTCAGTGAGAAAGCATTGTAGGCTTTACTTCAGTACATCACCAGCTCCACTACAACTTATATTCAATAAGGTAACAAAAGACAAACAACCAGCCAGACTTGAATAGAAAACAACAAGGTGAAAACAATAATGGTGATTAGGATCACTTTGACTGTCTGCTCGCCTGAGCCCTGGTGGGGAGATGTAGAGGCCTCTTTGAACCTGTGACACCTATGTGAGCTACTTCATAGTCACTAACTCTATTTCCCTAACCTGTACACGGATCAAGACCTCCTTACTACCATAACAAAACATTTTAAACACGATTGAATGAAGCAGTGTACATAAAAATGCCACTCCAACAGACATTGAAAATAAAACAATGCGCAAATCTCTTTTTTCCAACAGTTGAGGTGTTTCGTCTCTTACTGCCCAAGTGCTGAGCAGGAGTTCTCCTTTGGGCTGGGCTGCTGGTCCAACATGGCCTGCTGTGAGTACATAAACCTCTGTGGCAGTGATGGATGGGCTGCTTGGCCAGCCGTTGCTGCGTGATGGGGTTGTGGAAAGTTCCCACTGGGTCCACACACATCCAGCTCCTCTGTCTCTCATACACCGTCACACCCGTCGCCTGGGGGCAGTCTCACCGCCACTCGCCGCCCATAGATCACAGGTGAACACCACCTAGGTCAGGGGGCTCATGTGACTGTCTCATGAAGTAGTGTGTTAACGGAACGTCTGTGTCACATCAGATGACTCTCCGGCCCCTCTTTTGGAAACGTGACCTTTAACCCGACGTGGTCTTGGATTGCTTGAGACACAGCCCGCAAAAAACGCACGTTCCACCGCTACCTATAATGCCCCACACCTGATAAAACCACTGTACTGAACCAGTAGACACGGAGAGAAACAATAAACTGGGAGCAAACCGGGAACCTCAGTCTCGTTCCAGGAAAGGGCCCTAAAGGGTTCCAGGGCCTGTGAAAAAAACATGGCTAATTTGAAGGTCGTCTAAAGAGCGCCAGGCTGCGGTGCTCAGGAGGGGGGCTGTGAGCGAGCGCCAGGGGAGCGGCCGGGGCCGCGCCGCTCTGAAGCAGGAGCGCCGCTTGCTTCTCCCCGGTGCTCCTCATCAATCTCCCCCGTCCACCGAGAGCCTCCTCTGACCCACATAGCAGCTGGCGGCAGGGGGGTGGCTTTCTTCCATTATTGATACGGCTGCATCACACGACCCCCACTTACCTTCAGCGAGCACTGCAGAGGAGCTCCAAAGGTCAGCGAAACCACAGGCAGACATTTAGCCTCTCACTCACAGTCGCAAAGTAGGTGACACGACTGCCCTCTTTGAGAGCAAGGTGGCACACAAACTCCTCTCGCGGTGGTCTAGGAAACAGCGAGAGTGCATATTGGGAGGAAAATATTCACTTTGGGTGGATTTGATTTAGTCTTAGCGGTTCATCTAAGGTCAGGGCAACAGGGACAAGTTGTTTTGCTATCCAGTGTTGATCAGCGCATTGATTTTGTGTAGACTGACGGCAATACTCCCTTGTGGGTTTCCTCAAAAGAACCTTTACGCAGGCACAAGGGGAAGTATTATTTCCTGGGTAGTGTTGCCTCCAGGCTTGTGAGAATTCTGTAGTGTATGTGGCAGACATTATGTTATGTAAATTCAGTTTAAAACCAACCATGCAATAACCGGAGGGAAAAACACACGCTGGCAAGAAGACACGTCTTTGAGTCTTCCTTTTTTTTCGCCTGGTCAGATCCCACACATTTGCACAAGTGCAGTTAAACAAACAGGTCAAATGTGTGTGCCTCTCAGCATGTTGAAACTGGACCACTCTGTGGCATAAGCACAATAAACTGTGAATTCCAGCGCTCTGAGTGAGCGAATGAGACTTTTGCACAGTATACCGTGGTTAACCCAACTGGGTCCAGTTTCTGCGGGTGTTCTAGACACAGAGGCTGAGCTCTCTCCACCTGGAGGGGATGTGTTTGAGTTTGTGTATGTGTGTGTACGTATGTGTGCGTGTAGAAATAAAGAGAGAGAAAGAGAGAGAGAGAGAGAGAGAGCGAGAGAGAGAGTGGGTTTGTTTGGAAACAGACAGCGGTCAAAAAAAAAAACTCCCACAGTGTGACATGCGGTTAGTGATCTTTCTCTCTCTCACCATAGCAGAGTCTGAGCGCCCTGCCATCAATTACAGACAACACTCTCAAACACACATGTCTCCCTGTAGCAACGCTGCTAAAGCTGCTATTACAAACTCATTTACACACTGTCAGCAAACAGAACACGGTTATGGGCCTACGCCACCATTCTGGAGACAAAAACGGACAATATCACCTCAAAACCTTTCCATAATCTCCAACTGAATTGGCGGGAGGGTGGAAGCTTTTGCTGCGAAACAATGGGATATTTGTTCGTTGCATACGCCTCAAATTTAGGCCAAGGTTTGAGTGGATAAAACAGTGGTTTAAGCCCTTCTCTCTGAACAATGCTGAATCCATTGTAAACCCAAAATGCAGCACTGACATGATGTTCTGCTAGATGGAAAGAGAGCTTATCTTATTGCGCTGAAACTATGGTACCTTCGCTGTGGATGGCTGTGCCCGGATCAAGGGTAGAGGCGCCTGGCTTAAGTGTTTGTTTCTTCTCCATCAATGCAATATTATTTGCACAAAGACGTTGGTTCAAGTAGCTGGAAACATGACTTACTCGGTGTGTGAATAGCTAGCTTTATCTGAGGTGCAGCAGCTGTAAGCACATTTGCATAGGTTCTGTGAGACGGGATGGGACACCTTTGTTGAAGTGTTAAACCACTCATGGGTTTTTGACAGCCAAGGATTTGCCCGATCTTTTGGAGTTTCAGTTCATTTAAAAATAATTGTAAGATTGAAATCAACAATGAGTAGGGTATTGTAAAATAAATAAAAAGGACGCAATCGGAGAACATTGTTGCTATTGCTTGACTAGAACTACAACACCTTTGTGGCAAACTTTGCAGATAACGGCCAAGTCCAAATGTTAGTTATTCAACGCAAATACTAGAGTTTATTTGCAATTTTTTTATAACATAACTTTCGAGAACAGCGCTGAAGTCCCATGTAAGATGAAAATTGACATCATACTGTATGAGATCAGGCACACCAAAACCACTCCGGGGATAGGGCCATGCCCATGTGACGCCTGGAGGGATGAGGGACTAGTTGTGGGTAGAGTTCAGGCAGGAAGTGGGGACAGCTGTGTAAGCTAGGTGCTAGTTTGTGGTCTCACAAATAACTGTGACATATCCACTGAACATGCAACATAAGTCATCTCCTCGACAGCCCATGAATTTCGATGGGTTGAGTGTTGATACTGTCATTTGTCATGTAGCATTTCTTCATTCGTAATTTCTTGATTTGCGAGCAAAACACATCAGCATGGTTCCATGAAGCGTAGTCATGGTGATGCAGGGTAATTTCTTCTAACAACATCAATACCTCACTTTCAAATTCCCACGGGAGCAAGTATTACTGTACATGTGTTCTATTTGAGAGAAAAGTCTATTTGGCGTGCGATAACTTTTCACAAAAACACCAACATGCTGGAGCACATCAAAATCAAATTACCCTCCTTGATGAGATGGAGACGGGTTCAAAGATTTAAATGATGCATGACAATTAGATTCATTAGGAAATAAAGCTCTTGATGATGTTTATGTGTTAAAGAGGTTCTTTTCATCTTTGAAGGAGACCAATAAAGGGAACGTTGCCGTGGAAGCGGTTTCGGTTACTTGAGTAACACTGGCAGCCTGCAGGGGCTGTGGAGGGCTGCATCCCACATGCTGGAGCATGGGCTTTTATGATGCTGGTAATCCCAGTTTGACTCACTGGCGTTTGGGGCAGTGACATCTCAGGTAATGGCTGGCTGCTGTCTGCAGGGTCCTGTGTGGCTGCTTCCTTCAAGGCAACAAGGAGCCATACCGTCTTCTCTTACAGCTGGCTGGGGGGTGGGGTGGGGGGGTGGTGGGGGTGTGAGCAGAGTTGACGAGGTTGCCGTGAGCCTTTTGAACTGTGAACAGGGATGCCAAGTGCTAATGTGCTTGGAAGCAGACTGTCATTAGAGGGTGCATTGAAAAAGATAAATAGCGTCATTGAACAGCACGGACGAACCAAGCAGGTTGGAGAGATAGGTACAGTCTCATTGTACAATTTCTTCTCTTTGGATGGTGAGCTTGAGAGAATACATAATGAGAGGCAATGGGAGATGCTGTAATTTCCTGATTCGAACAACATCTCTCTTGTTCAAGTAGATGCACTGGAACCCTTTGATTAGAAAGCTGATTATCAGAAAAGCGTCCAGCGGGCCGAAATAAACAGCTGCTTATTATTACACATTACAAGAAACATAACAAGATAGCATCGTATATCTGACAAACATTCCATAAAAATGGCCTAACACAAAAAAGGCCTAGAGAAATGAAGTCCTTGTAGCTTATGAAACCTGTTTACTGTGGAGTTAAAGAAGGTAAGGGTGACTTGATTGTTTTTGGCAAGATATGGACAATTGGAGTGGACCATAAAAAACACAGACACACACACACACACACAGACGCACACACACACACGCACACACACACACACACATGCAGTTAGATTAGAGGTCTTAACAGTGGCCCCACTCTTCTGTCACTAGAAGCCTGCTCTGTGAAAATAACTCCCCCTCTCTCTCCACTCTTTTCCACTCTGAGTCCCCTCACCCTCTCTTTCCCCTCTTTTTTCTCCCTCCCCTCCTTCCCTCCCTCCCGTCTCTCTCTCTCCTGGACGCCAGCCCAACATACCAGACCTTGTTCGTTAGCGCATATTTTTACCCACCGTTACTAAATTAGGAAGCCAGCGAGAGCAAGTGCAGAGTGGTTGCCAAGGCTGTAGAAGAAGGCTGTGCTCAGGCCTGGGTTTGCAGAGGGCCACTGCCAGCTTCATTAACAGCCACTTGGGTTTCAGAAATAGAAGCCCAACAGGGATCGGGGCCAAACAGAACCTAGGACACCCGGCCAGAAACTCACGGGACAAACAAACAAATAAACTAGTTGTCTCATTCCCTGCCAGAATCAACCGGTAGTAGCCACCCAGAGGAGCCATAAGAAGTTATCTTGGGCAGTCCTGCAAACAAGGTGTGTTCTGCCCTGAGTCTGTGACTGGTGACAGCAGCGCACGCACGTTGCCAGCCCCGTCCAGAATGAATCAGCCTTGACACTCTCCAGAGAGCAATTTCTTAAAGCCGCCACAGAGACGTTAGGTCTTGTTTGCTTGGCATGGTTTCTGGGCACCAATGTGAAAGAGGATATTTTCACAAGAAAATTTACATTTCCTCTTCTACCCTTCTGGCATGTTCACCCATACTGAATGCTCCCAAAGTATGGGGTTTTGAATAAGTGCAAAATACAGCAAGCCCTTATCTAGATGGGGTTATAGATAGAAGTTGTTGCGTGTGGTGATACTGAAAAATGCACATACACTGTACTGAGAAAGTGGACATCATTTGTCACTGCTACCACCAGGAAATAAGAATGAGAGGGGAGGTGCTCTGTCTACTGTGTCTTGCCAGCATTATAACATCATGTGAGGTAAATTATTGCAAAGAAAGCAGTGCTTTTCTAAAAACATTCATAATGTATTGCAATACTCAAATCCACTATTGTCCCTATTGTTTAAAAATAGATAACGGAATTATAATCTCAACATACAGAATGACTCTACAGTGGCTCTTTTGAATTTGTTTTGAGTTTGAAGATGCACTACCCGACCAATGAGTAAATCAAACGTCTACACTGACATCTATAGGAGTTTCAGATAATTACAGCTCTAATCTGAAAACACATAGCTTATATTTTTAAATATGAATATTCTATTTTTGTCTCTCAAATTACAATAATATTGCAATTAGAATACTATAAGATTAATTATTATTTAGTTGTATTAGTTGTTCTATAATTCTCGAATTCTCTCTACAATGTCTAAGAGTAAGCTTCAGCCAATGACTATAGGCAGTAATGCAATGTCAATGTAGATCAGGGAATTCTCTGTAGACTGTGGGAAAGCAGTTACACATGGATTGCAGTGAAACAATGATGGATATGGATCCCCATAACTGGATTTTCACTTGGCTGGAGATGCAGCATTTATAAAATGCCTTGGATAAGAACGACCCCATCCAATGTCAAACCAAGTCAATGTGCCCTGTATATCTTCACGCACACAGGCTAATTGACTTTAAACTAATAAACCCATGAAAACGATTGAACATACTTTCATTTACTTTCCTGAGATGCCCACAAAATAGTTTTCAGTGTTCCAAGTGACCTTCAAGAATCAATTCAAATACAAGATTGTAAAACCTATTGAATTAAAAAAGATAATACCACTGAATACCAATATGCTTTTCCAGACATATAGGTCATTTGTTTGTGGTTACTAAATTGACCACTCAGATAAAAAGTTGTATCCATCGACCTATTAAATACCTGGAAGCGGCAATGAGTTCTCTAATGAAATCCACTGATGCAAAAAAAATAGAAGTATTGCTATACTCTTTACCTCCATATGAGCTGGATAGATGTAAAGCACCGGAATATAAATTATGAGATGATGATGGACAGGTGACTATGAGAGGCCAAATGATTGACTTCACATAGTAATGAAAAGTATAACTAGATTTGTATTCACCTACAACAACATAGCAACAATTTGGAGCAGGCAGGTTGTGCAGGTCACAATAAAGGTCACTCAGTGAGAGGTGGAGGAAGAGGATTAGGAGCAGGAGCACCAGCAGGATGAGGAGGAGGAAGATGAGGAGGTGAAAGGGATGGCCATACCCCTTCTGAGAGTTGGATGGGGGCTTTTTAAGGTAGTGTGAAGGGATGAGGTAGAGAACAAGGGTTTGCTTTTCAAGACAGTCTGTTGAGCAATATGTTTTGTTTGACACTTTAAGATAGTAGAAAAAGCATGCAATTTCCGAAAACTGTGGCCTATACAAATATGATCAAATATCAACATCAGAATCAGGATGCAGAACTGTGTATATGTCAGTGTTCAAGCCCAATGTGGTGGTATCCTCAATGTCTGTAATGTATATAAATATATTATACAATAGTATAATATTTACATAGCCTATTATATATGATTATATTACATATAACAGGCTATGTAGATTTGAGTGGTAGTCAATGGCGAAACAGGGCGTCCGGCACCGACCTTTGCAATTATTTCCCACCAGAGGCGCAATTTTGCCGTACTGAAACCTAACAGCCCTGGTTGTTTACGCCTTTAAAGATGGGGCGATTGCTTTTCCACCAGGGCGCAACCGATCAGTCGGATGCATTCGCTCTTTCTCTCTGACTTGGTGCGGTCAATATCGTCACCGTTGCCTACCTGTAAAAGAAAACAATTGCCCTTTTTTTAATAGTATCTAATTTGGATAACTTTTCTCCCTTTTTAAGACTTTCCACGTTTTCGTTATTTGATGACAAACCGTAAGCTCTCTTTAATTTAAATGATTGAACGTGCATATATGATTTGATGAATTAACAGCTGTGAATGTTAAAATGTGGCACATGCTGGCTACAGAGACTTGTATCCACGGTCACCAGTGTAAACAAACAAACTTGCATGTCATGCTAACGGAACAAAATGAGTGATTATTCAATGACAAAAGCACGGCCCATGTGAGTTTATTTTTATATTGACTAAGTAATCTGTTTACAATCATTTTTTGCCGGACAAACCTGCTCGTGCCCTCAGAAACCGATTGGCTAAACGATAATATAACAACGCAGAGTTCAATAGTGGGGCAAGACTCTAGATGCTATTGAAGTGTTGGGTGCAGTTGTTAATATATGGGACAATCTTTCATAGATCAACTGAGCGCACTGGGAGCAGCGCATCTCCACTCAGCGAAAGGGAGTCGTTTTCTCTGTCGTCTATGGAGGGAAACAGAATGATGACTCCTGAAGACAAACTTATCCAATGTGAGAGCCGGGCCCAAGCCCTGGAAGAAAATCAGCAGGTGCCCAGGCCATGGCGCTATCTTTACTGTAACCAACTGGTTCATGCTGAAATATTCTTAAACCAAGGGAGTCTTTGCATCTCCCTCAATTGTCAGTATTTAGGCTACATAAACAAATTATTTTTCAGGTTATTAAAATATAGGGGGCTCAATGTCTGGAGACATTCATGACAAAGCAGGGTTTATAATGCTATGGAACATCCATGCTTGCACACTGTATAGGAACTAATGAGAAAGCTGTCTCCACAGTTTGATGCTTGCATCCAGGATCTGGTGCGATGCGTTGCGCTGACAAGGCTTGTATATGGAGACGGACAAATGAAACTAGTGCAGGCCCACACCAGGCTTGCTAAAGCATACCTCCAGTTTAAAGGTAATTAGTAAGATCAGTGATGTTAAAACCTTGACCTACTTACCAACCTTGAGACCTCAAAAAAGGGAGGATTTTTAAACAATAGCAGGGGGTCAGTGGGTCCACTTCAAAAAAATCGTATTGATAGAGAATTGTACCAGTAAAAATCGGAAGGGTTGGCAAGTATTGCTATACCACATATCTAAACTGTCCAAGTCATAATTTGTGTCGTGCCATTTAAAAAAACAAACATATTATAAACCACTTATGCAAGCATGAAAATGTGTGTTAAATAGATAATTAGCGTTAAAATGTACTGACCCAGTTTAACGTTTTCTTACTGTAGGCTGGGGAGTTCAGGCCCAGGAGCATGCTTCCCGGGCCAGGGAGCTGCTGCCCCTCTACTCCCCCATGTCAACCAGCAGAGAGAACAGGGTCCTGGCTCTCTCCTGTCTCCTCAGCATACACCTCACACAGGGCGGTGCCGCGCTGCTGACAGCCAAATATCCTTGATCTATCTATCTGCACAGGCCTAGGCCATGGTGAACTTACATATGTGTGCAATCATGTTATTCATGATATCGTGTTCATAGTAGCGACTGAATCGTGCAAAAAAACATTTGTAAAGCTAAAAAGACCAAGAGGCCAGGGCTGGGTAGCTACCTGATCATTAGAAACTTCCTTAACTCCTCTGTTCTAACTCTAGAAGAAGCCGAGTCAAGTTATGTCAAGGCAGAACATGTTGTGGAAGAGCTCTATCGGTTAGAAAACATCAGCCGAGAGGAAAAGATAAACATTGAGCTGGAAATATTGACCAGTCTGTCAAGGTACTGAAATAAGATACTGAAATAGAATAAATATAATTATTAGTTTTTAAAGCTCAATTGTGTAACAAGTGTTTAAGTATTACAGGCAGATAGTGCTTTGATATTTACTGTGCTGCCTGGTTCTGGGAATCAAATATCTAGCGCTATTTATTTCCTCTGCGTCCTCCAGTGTCATGTTCAAGTTGAAGGACCAAATAGTTGGCTCAACTTCAAATCACAAAGCCAGTCTTTAAGTGGAATGGAAATACCCCTTCTTTATGTGTCAAGTAGTTAAGCTTATTTGTGCAGATTATCACATATTTAGGGCTCCAACGTTGGCAGATTACACTTCAGTATTGCCGCGAAAATAAATTCATTTAAAATACATACATTGCAAATTTGTCCACAAGGTGGAGACAGTGTCAAACAAAAAAAAGACAAAAAAAATACATTGCAATATTTAACTGCTTTTAAAAATATGTTTTTACATTATTCTATGTTAAATTTTCCAATCCTGTCCACATTTAAAGTGTCAACCATGCCAAATGTAGTATTGAGTGTGTTCTCCCAGTGTTCTGTTTTGTGTGGGTTTTGTAGGGCGTGCAGCTGTAGCCCAGCTGTGGGTGGGGTTATTGAGCGTCCCATTCGCCTTGTCGTGGCTTGAGTAGCGGAAGGGCCTTATGGACGACAAAGCACCCTTGCAATGAATTATTTATTATTTTTCCTACTACTCAGAGATGCTGATCTTAAAGGGGCACAGTCAATCCTTGTGTAGATACACTTGACCGTTGGGGTTTTCTCTATTCTGCTAAAGAAAACATTAATCTTGTCATTCACCTAACCCATAAAACATTTTGCGTTTGTAAGTCAATGTTATTGATACATTCTATTGATTCAGGCTTCTTGTTTTTGTTTGTAGCCTACAGTGTTATTGATGAAGACAGGTGAAATACAGCATTAGCCCTAGGAGCAATGAAAGGGCTTAGTGATGTATGTGACAGAGATGTAGTGCCGAAACATTAACACTTCTGGGGAAATTGATTGTCCATTGGACTTATTGATTAGCCTAATTCAGGCTAAAATCATAGGGAGGATTATATTATTTACTAAAACTAATGAGAATGCATTAAAGATGTTTTAAAGAGAAGAATACGCTTCCCCATGGAGGTGCTTAAGTAAATGTTTTGCTTACACATTTGTTAGGTCTGGACAAACAACCCACTAGCAACGTTTGAGCACATTTTGTAGCGAGCTCAGGAGTGCAGTGCAGCAAAGGATTTGCCTAGTCAATGATGTAATCTTGGCGAGTTTGAAAATCGAAACATTTGTTTACTTGATTTGTGTAATTGGAAGAATGTGCAGTCGCTGGCTGGTGTTTAAGCTGGCTAAATCTCTTTTGTGGGGATATGGCTCTGTATTTGGCATGCCTTGGTATTGCTGCGTCAGTCAAAAAGGGTTTTGACCAGGCGGAATGTTTCCACCTAAGCCTGGAACAATAAAGCTCAACCCAGTTATAGATCCTGGTCCAAAAACATGCCAATGCAACTCAAGTTGTGAATATATGATTGGCACAATGGGCCGTTGTCTTTAGCCAGGTGGCTGACTGGGAAATTCCTACAAAGGCAAACTTTCAAAGTAGTACACCTAGACACGAGAGACCAGGGTGACAAAACCCATGCAGAATATTTGGCCAACGTCCCTTACTGTAGTCTGTGTTATTGTACACGTACTGTAGGGGATGCCATGGGGGGATTTCCTGTGCCTGCCTGAGGCAGATGGAGGGAGATAACAATGCCCTCTTCTTACAGAGCTCCTTTGGTCTAACAAAGGCCCACGTCTTTGGCAGAGAGGTCCACTCTACAGTACACCACTGTGTGTCCTTCTTTTCCCTGCTTGGCCTTGTCTGTACTTTACCATTTTATAGCATCAAGCCTTTTCCGAGCCAACTTGTGTCAACCCTGGTCTGGTAGTGTATACTAAATAGGGGCCCGCGTGGGCGGCTTGGCAGCACATGATAAACTCCCCAATTACATTATTTCTTTGCTCGACGGGCTCTGAATTTGATTTGAGCTCCAGATGACACAAGTCGTTCCCTTCTGATGGGAAGTGTGTGTGGGCATGGAATGGGAGGATACAGGGCCTTTGTTCGAATGTGTGTCCGCGCTGGCAGGATGCTGGCCACACTGGACTGGACCACTGCTATGGCCAGCCATGCTGCCCTATATGGCTCTACGCTGTCTGCCTGCCTGGAATCCCTGGTGCACTGCAAAAGCACTCCCATCAAGGCATGTTTGGATAATCTAGAATCCGTGGGAAAAAAAACACGGAAAAGGGGACTTGGCCGGGGATTTGGCTGTCGCTGCCGACGTTTTCATTTGTAGGGAAACATCCCAATTCCTGTTCTGATTACGGTTTGGCTGACATCAGCACGGGTATTTATGGGGGAAAACAAATTGATTGAAAACACAGCACGTGTGCGAGGGATTCAAGGAGAGGTTGTTTTTTTTTCTCACCGGCTGGGGCGTCGGTACGGTTACCAGCATGGGTATTGATGTGAGCAGCGTGCCCTCTGACTGGAGCTGAATTGAATTTAGACTCCATTAGAGAGTCGGAACCCTGCCGGGAGTTAAGGCTATTAGCCGAGTAGATTGATGGAAGGAGCCATCTCCTTGATAGGGGGAATGCACATCCCGTCCTCCCTCCTCCTCTCTTTTTCTCTTTTCTCTCTGCCTCCTAGCCCTAAAGCCTCTCCTGGCATTGACCACAAACTGAAGGCGGCACAGCATACCACATCACGTGTTCTTTTGAAAGCAGTGTAAAACATGTGCAATGTGCGCTCACGTTTGCTGTTAATGTGGGTTCATCTTTCAGCCCATTTTTTTTCCCCATAATATTAAATGTGGTCTATTCTGACTTTGCTCAAAGGGATAATGCTGGCAACTGGTTGGGAGTACAAACCTAATTTAGACATCCTGGACGGGGAGTGGGGCTGTTGTCGGGGCTCTTGTTGCTGAGCACGGTGCAGGGAAATGCTTGGCAGCCTCCAGCAGGCAGGCTTTAGAGGAGCACACTTTTCCTGAAAGCAACACACCCGCTTGTAGAACACAGCCAGAGATGGTTAACAGACCTTTGTCCATGAGTAGCCTGTTCTAGTTTGCTTTTCTGGACCACACCAGCGCAAGGCCTCCAGGGCTGCCCAGGCCAACTCGACGCCCCTCGCCAGGCCTTGGGACTGGGCCCGGTACACACAGCAGCTTCGCCCTACTGGAGCGAGCTCATCATAACAGTGTCTGGCATTCAGTGAACTAGGAAAAGCCTCAGGTCCATCTTTTCTCCTCTCTCTCTGGTTGCTCTGTGTTTCTCTTGTCTTCACCCCGTGTCTCCTCTCTGCCCCACACCAGGGTGTTCCAGAGACAGGGGAGGTGGGAGAAGGCCCTGGCCCAGTGTCGGAGGTCTCTGGACCTTCTGGAGGGCTGCGACCGCTCCGGTGCCCCGCTCTGCGCTGTCTACAAGGACATGGCTGCCATTGAACAGGCCCAGGGTAGACTGGACCGGGCTATAGAGCATCTCTTGAAGGCAGGGCATGCATCGCACGTAGTGCTCACTCACGCACGCACACACGCATGCACTCACCCACTCACTCACTCACTCACTCATTCAAGCACTCACTCACTCACTCACTCACTCATACACACTTACTCACACACACAGATTTAGGTGTTAGTCATACATTCAAACCGGTTAATGAATGACTCTTAATGAATATAGATCCTATTACCAGAGCGTTTCTGACTTAACACCTTAGCTGACCTGGGAACCATTTGAAAGCCCACCGAGACGTGCAGCTACTTAGCTCCTCTGGCCGTAGCCCTTACTTGGTGATATGTGATCCGTCCTGTTTCCCGGGGGGGGGATGTGTCTCCTGCAGGCTCATGCCATAGCTGTGAGTCAGAGCCCAGGAGGGCTGGAAGGGGCCAACGTCGCTCACAGCCTGGCTCTGGCCTTCTCCACCGCCACAGAGCGGCCCCAGCACAACGGTACGTCTATGGTCACGCGCATAGCCAACCCGCAGAACCTTAGAACCAGGCCAAGCATGATTCCCTCACTGTTGTCTCCTTTGTTGATGTCACAATGCTCCTGGCTCCTGCTCCTTGTTGATCATGAAGGCTTAGGGGTGAGTTTGACTAGACACCTTATTAGCTGTGTAGATTGATGCCTCGGGAGTTAGTTGTGGGGGATGGGTCCGCGCCCCCCCCCCCCCGTGTCTCGATTCCATCCTGGACACTTCAGGTCCTGCGACAGCTTTGGGAGAAGCTGTGGAAATCGGCACGCCCATTGAGTAGAGTCGGATGCATGTTTTACTTAAGCAGTTTACCCACACTTTTACCAGACGCACCAAGTCAACCAAAACACAGATGTTGCAGGTTTTGCTTGCTTGTGTGTTCCTCCACGTTGCTGTAGAGTCCGCAGCCCACTACTTTGAGGAGAGCCTGCAGGCCTACCAGAGCTCAGCGGGCCCACACGACGCTGTGACTCTCACTGTCCAGGACGACTACTGCCGCTTCCTGCTTCTCACTGGGCAGCTAGACGTAAGGGACCCCCCCCCAACCACACACACACACACACACACACACTGCTATAGAAATCACCGTCCGACCAACAGCCATGTCCCCCAGGTGTTGGGTTGGCACAGAGAGTTACCAGATGACACCTTTCAGAAGCGTTTCCCTGGTGCAATGATCACCATGGAGATGAGCCTGACAGTCAGTGAGTGTTTGTGGAAACAGTCCCACCTGCTTCCGAGGCCGTGGCCAGCTGTCCCGAGGACAACAGGTGCTACTGTGTACTGACCTATGAACTTCGACTTGTTGCCTCCACAGCTCACTGTCACCTAATGTAACGGTGGGAGAAAATGTCAGAAGACATAGGGCATAATCATTTAACCTTTGGAAAAAGAAGGGCTCACGAAGTTCAACTGGAACCAGCAAGTCGACGACATTAACACCGTGTTGTTTGGTTGAACCCTGGTCAGAGGTGCGTGGAGCTGCAGCGGGTGTCTCTGCCTTTGAAAACGGCGACCTTTGGTGACCTAAGTGCTGAGGTGGAGGAGACGCTGCAGCTGATTGGTGGGGTGGAGCTGACCCAGGGTCAGGTCAAACAGGCCTACAGGACCTTCAGGAAGGTAATTAACTGTGCCACACTTCGTAATGTGCTGTATGTGCGTATGGTGAATAAATAAATCCGTTTAAATGGCATGAAAGGCTCAAAACAAAAACCAGAAAATCCAACACACTACTTTGAACTGAATTCCATCTAAGTAGCTATGAATGTCTTGCCCCGTTTCATTAGAATAATGGAAGATCATTTGGTTTTCTCTGTGGAGAGCATGAGCCTGCTGCCTGTTTGAGTTGGACTATTTTAAGGCTCACACACGTACCTCATATTGACCTTTCTTTATGCCAAGCTATGTGAGAGAGGGTTCTGGTAAAAGGCAAGGGTCACAAGGTGTGGTCTCTTCTGAATACACCATGATGAGTGTTGCTAAGGATCACTGTGCTCATATCACACACACACACACACACACACACACACACATCTGCACAGAATGACACATACACACACACACACACACACACACACAAACTTACAAAGGACCCCTGTCACAGGGAGATGAGCTATTTCCACCATAGTCTCAAAGGCTGGGTGTCCTCAAAGTAGCATGCTAATCTTGGCAGCGAGCAGTGTGCACAGCTAACCTCCTTGGTGTAAAATGTCACAGAGGATGACATTGTACGCTGTTTTCTCTTTTTGGATGGAGCCAGACAGATAGGCAGCAGAAGGTCGTAGGTTGTGAGTGGAACTTTGCTGACTGCTGCCAATTATTAGGACCCTGGGCCCAATTACATTGGCATGCCATAACGTGTTTCTATGGCAAAAGGGACATTCCTATATCAGTCGCTGTTATGTAATGACTGTAACCTGAAGCCCTTTCCCTCAGTTGATAAACCAACCACAGATTGGCATTCAAGTTTCTCATCAATACATCTAATGAGACGCTTTCTGAGTTTCGTGTATAACTGAAGTTTCAAATCCTGACAAGAAAGACTCCAATAAGGCCTCGGTAATACGATATACTTTGGGTTCATGAGTCACATACCCCCAAAATGTTTTTCTCCCTCTCATGCCCGTGAGCTCAGCCCCTCTGTCCACCAAAACAGACTGAAATACATGGTGGAGGGGGGTTTCACCCGTACTGACACGCCTGTAAGCTAAGGAGCACGGTTGCTATGTTGCTTTGTTATTGTATCCAAGCGGAGAGGAGGTCCAGGGGTCCTCCTGTGAAGCAAGAGCTCCCACTCTCTCTTTCTTGTCGGGATATTGTGGCGGCTATGAATCCTCCCCCGACGGGTAACACGCCGTCTATTCATGTTGTTTTTCGCCTGCTATCGTGACAAGAGCTGCGTTGCCCCTGCAACAGTGCTGGATGTCAAAACGGGGACCTGCCTGCCTGGTGCCTGAGAAAATAATGACACGCGGTTGGTGACGGACGTGCTCCTATCGACCCACAAGGTTTGTTTTGTCAGTGAAGCCCTCAGAGGAGGCCTGACTCTGGGTAGCCCTGTGTCGGAGAGAGGGAAACAATGGTGCACATATACTTGACATTTACCTCCTTCTCCCTGTCGAAAAAAAGTACTTCCATTACATCAACTGCATTGAAAACATCCATGTGGCCAGCTGGCTCCGCTCCAAGCCTTCCCCAGCCCTTTGCTCGCCAACAGGGAAACATTGGGCTCTTTCTTTCCCGTCTTTCACCAAGTTGTGTTGACATCCTGTAAGTTATGGTGATTGTAGAGATATGTAATGGCCTTTGTAGTTGCTTTTACTTCTTTATTTTGCCTGCGAGTGTGTGTTGTGGGCAGAGGGGTGGGGTCATGTTGTGTTGTTATGTAAGCTCTGAAGTCATTACGTATGGTTGAATATGAGCTCACTCACTCATTTCCCTGGTGATTTAAAGACAGCTATCTTTTCAATGGAAATTGCCTATTTTTGCTTCTTTTTTATTTTATTTAGTCAGTAAGGTAGCTTGGATTCCTGGGCTGTTGGTGTAGAGGCCTAGAAATACACAGCGCTGATCCCCTAGTTAGCCAGCGTCCGTTCTGAGTGGCCAGTGAGTGCTGATGCTATCTGACCCTGGCTTAGAGCACTGCAGAGGGATATTTTGAGATGTTAACAACTTTATTTCTAAAGTGGCCATGAGATGTTTTGATACCCCGGAGTAAGTTTAGGGTATGGGTTACTCATGGTTACGTACCTCAAGTGTACACTTTGACGTTGTTTACATGTACAAACCATTGTTCATATTTCAGTGTCTGGAGATACAAAACATCATGTATGGGCTTCAGCACAAGAAGACTAGAAGTACCCAGAAAACAGTGGACATGCTGGCTCTGTAAGTAAACGTCTGCATTTGAATGTCCAACAGTAATTTACTTGGGATTGTTTATACAGTAAGTTGACTGGTAGGCTAATGCTGTAATGTATGTTTTTTTTTCCAGGGCACCAGAGGTTGCTAGGAGACAAAAGAGGGAGGGTAGTATAAATTCAAGGCCTCCTTTTTGTGCTGTGATACCTACCAATGGCAAAGGAGGAGGACCCTCAAACATGTCTGACTCTTAACATAGCTGTAGAGCCGGACTGGATGAAAGTACTCTGGCTCGCAGACAATATGGGAGACATTTCTTCACTGTAAGTTAGAGGATTTGGAAAAGGACCAAATCCCACTCCTGACAGCCTTGTCTGTTCTATTATCAGGCAGTTGGCAAGACTACGCTGACCGCAACACTAAGAATCAAGGGGACAAGGACTAAATGCTTTTAAACGGAGAACACAGAAACAGATCACTAGGTCCCCAGCACTACACTTTAGTTTGTTTTGTAAAATAAAGGACTCAAAACTCAGTAAAAATGCTTGGGTATATTTTTTATTACTGTAGTTTTTGGATATGAACAGGTAAACCATTTACTCAAAAGAAACATTACCACACATTGTTCTTCAATAAAACCAATGGGCGCAGACACATCTAATTTATGTTGAACTAGTTAAATGTTTTAAAATGGCACATTGGATAATGATTACATGTCAAAATGGCAGAAGGATGCATATTTTTAAACCAAAGATTACCAATCTATCAAATCATGAAATCCACTGACCTTTTTCTTTAAACGGCTACACCATATTCTAACAAAACCACATTTTGCTAACTGTCTCTTTCCCCTTAAGGTCTAAATAAAATATAATGTCACACAAATGACAGTCCAGGTATGCATAATGTGAAACGACCATCGTCAAGATGTGAAAACTGCTAAAGGACTACTAAAGCAGCTTACTGGTGACATGGGCCGGTTAAGTTAGAAGATAACCTGTGCGCTCCTAATCATAGTACTACAACACAGTCTCACAAGCACACAGTGCTACTTAGCAAGTGCGTGCTCTGGTCCTAAAATAGCCACAGTGGTGAACACGTATTCACCTCAAAGCCAAGGTAAATCTTCTCTAGGCCAATACAGAACTGCTCTGGTCACATAGATATAAACATAATTGTGATTTCTAAACCGTTGGGTTCGCTATATTAGTTCGTTCTCCCTCATCTATGGCTCTCTCTAGATTGAGACTCATTCATCATTTATTCAATTCCTTTGACTTCCCTCTTTTTGTTTTTGCAATCATTCCACCATAATAGCATAATCGTTTTTTGACTTTCTAAACTCATCATAGATGATTTAGTGTGTTTCAATCATAGGCCTTCACTATGAACCAAAACAGCCCTGCTACATATATTTACCAACGATATATTGCTTCTGATGGTCAGAAAGCCGTAACATACAGTATATTGCTCCGAATAATCAACAAGTAACTTGTTAAAGTGTATATCAACATCTATCTCACTCTACCGCATGCATTTACAATATGCTCTCACTTTTCCAATTTAATAATTCCAAATAGAAACTTTCAAAATTCAATAAAGCAATTTGATTAATTGGATGGCATGGCACATTAACGTATAATTTCCCTAGTTTAAACATTCACATGAAGCCCTCTATCACATGCTTGTACAATAACTTTCATATCATTCTACTTTTAAAGCAGACACTTTTCTTGAATCAGCTCAACTACACCTATATACTTTACATTGCAGGACATTGCACAAGACTGCAACTTAAAATATGCATATGTAAGCATCCTTCCCAATTTGGTATTAGAATCTCTAAAAAAATATAAGGTAAAGCTGTGCAATAAAGATTAGTAGAAAAATAGAAGTTATTGAGAGAAAATCAAAAGTAAAGTCTTTCTCAAGGAAAATTTTGTCAGTAGAACAGCATTACCTAATGCTATCAAATCTATTGAATAATATTAAGCAGGTTTTAAAATATAGGAATTTGAACCATGCTTTAAGAAGCAATTTAGGGATTGTAACTGTTTTGTCTGTGAAATAATTTGTCGCTTAAAGGCTAATAAGGATATTGCTTAATAATGAATTATCTGTGCCAAGAAAAACAATACAGGAATTGACAGGAAAGAAATATATAGGAAAGAAATTGTATTGGAAAACTGATCACCAGTTTTGTTTAATGTTTTCACTCTGCAAGTAAATCAATAAACCAACACAGAGTATAGTATGTTTTCGTGTCACAGATAGATGACTTAAGATGTTAAGGCTACTGCCATTTGACTGAAACCTTACTTATCGGAGCTTTCCAGATAGACTGTTGCAACTCGTTTCTCATGCAAGACTTTGAGTGAAGGCTTGGTTGCCTGCATCTTTCCATTCTCCTGCTCTTGGGTATTGCTGCCGTCCATCTGGAAAGTGAAGGACTCTTCTGATGGGCCCAACTTTATGTGCCTCTCTGTGACTTCAGTCACGGACTCTCCGCTGCCGGTACTATCCTGCTCCCTGGAGACTTTTACGGTGTAGCCTCCCTCTGCACCCCCATGCAGGGCCTTCTGGAATCCAGGGTTGGATGAGCGAAAAGCCGCCATGATCTGCTCCTCTTCCGACAGATCATCCTCATCTAAAAGGCCAGAATCCTCCAGACTCTGGGACACGTTCAGCTCTGCCACAATGGTTGTGGTTCCGTTGTCAGAGGATTTTTGCACTTTCCGGATGTCGACGGACACGTTCTGGGGACTGTCTCGATCCCTTCCTGCAAGGAGGGCCAGCTCCTCCTTCAAGGAGCCTGACATTGAACCTTGCAGTTGCTCTAGTGCTCCCCTCAGCTGCTTTTTTGGGTCCATGGAGTCCCCTTTCAGGTACTCAAGCACTGACTCCTGAACTGTGGGGGAGACATGGACTTCTTCTTCCATGATGCACTCTGGGAAACTCTCCTTTACAAAGGAGAGATCACTCTTCATGAACTTGTAATCGTCATCGTCATCCTCAGCAAACATTCTCTTGCCGGGAAGGCCTCCTTCTTGGTAGTACCTTTCATCTGACAGGTCATCCATTACTCCATAATGTCCGTATGAGGCTATACCACTACCCTCTTCATGCTCAGACACATTGTCATCTGGTGTGGAGACAAAATACTCCCGAGGCTCTCTGTCATGGGAGAAATGAGAAGATTCACTCACTCGGGAACTCTCTTGCACCTTGACAGATTCATTGGGGAAGTGGTCTGACTTTCCGTTTTTCAACGTGCCATCTTCTCGCTGGTGGTGCTTGGACTCTTGTGGATCGTTCTCCAGCTCCTCGATCTGGAAGAACATTGAAGAAGGCTGAGCATACTGGGGCCCTGATCTCTCCTCAACTTCGTTCTCCTCATCACTCTGGTCTGAGTCTACTGGTTCCTCAACGATCTCCACGTTGAACGACTTGTTAGATAGGTCTTCTCCTTGCTGCAGGCCAGCCAGCAGATTTTGAATCATGGTTCCCGTCGAGGTGCCTTTGATGTCCTCCAGTGTCACCTTCTTACTTCCCCTGCTCAGGAGGTCCTCTAAAGCGGAGTCTTTTGAAAAATCCAGCTCCTCCTCCACCTTGGACTCTAAGAAAATCTGTGTCTTGGTGGAGCCGTCATCCTGCTGGGTTTTCTCCACATGGTAGGTGATCTTGGAGTCTCCTGGTGAGCTGTCCTTGGAATCTGAACCGGCGGGTCTAATGGCCTTCTCAATAATCTCTTCCATGTACACCGTGTCCAATTCCTTTTTCTTACTCAGGCTTCTGTCTTCTGTGTTGCCTCTATCCTCCTTTCCATCCTTCACTTTCTTTTTCCTGTCCTCTTCTTGATATTTGTCCAGACTCATCATTGGTGGAGACACCACCCTCACGGATTTGGGTTCACCTGTGGGCGAGGATATGGGGCTGAATTTATCCTTCGATGGGTATGGTGAGACCTCTTTGGGTTTTACGCTCCTCTCCTCCGCAGGTGTTCTCTGCACATCGGCACTACGTTGGTAGACAGGCTGGGCTACAGATTTGGTGGTGGATGCTGCAGCCTGGGCTTTTGTGAAAGAGAGCATGTCCCTTCGAGATGCTGCACTCTGCTGAGCCTTCCCTTCAACCGAGATTGGTATGACCCTTGAGGGACTAGTGGATCCAGCAGGGACAGGCGATCTTCTCAGGTAAGTAGGCTCCATGTATCTCACGTCAAGATGTTGTCTGGTGGTGGAGGTGGCAGCTCTTTGAGTGTAGGGCTGTGACGGCCTCCTAATCTCTAAGGTAAAAAAAGGTGTAATTTATGCATAGGATCGTCATAGGGATGGCTGAAAACCAACATTTCCTTTTTATATTTCCACAAAATTAAAGTCAATTATAATACCTATTATTCTTTCTCTTTGATGTTGATTTGTCCTTCTGTGTGCATCTATATCAATTCTCTCACCTTCCAGGAGGGCCCTGTGGGAAAATGAAACATTTCATATTTTTCGTTAAGCAATAAATGTCGAGGGGATATGCATTAATTGACCACTGGGCTAATCGATTTATCATACACAACGTCCTTCGCCAACAAGTTAATTATTTCAAACAGCGATAGCAGATACCTCACAAAAGGATGCAGATCACTCTGTTCTGCCATCTCAAACTTCAAAGTCAAATCACAGGGATATCGAGGCAAAATATCAACCCAAGGACCTGCCCGTATATACACAACAGAGCATAGTTCAAGATCAACACACAAGCTCGAGACACACCGAGAACGATCTACAATGTCCAACAAAGACACCAGAGTAATCGGCAGCTCACCTTTTCTTGGCCATGGTTCAACTAAAGAAAAAAAACAACAACAAGAGCTAGTAGAAGAGCAGCACTACCAGAAGTACCACTCCGGACAGTGCCTTCCAAAGAGCAGTCCTAAAAATAACAGTTACAATACTCGGCAATCTGTACTTTGCAATCCCAAAGTAGAAGTAGGCACGTGACTTCCAGAGACAGGCCCGAGTTCCCTCTAGATCCCAAGGAAGACATTCGACTTATTCCAAATATTTTCAACAAAGAGCAGACATGCTTTCCTACGCTAAGAGAGTTGGCCATATAAAGACATGGAAGTAATAGTTGCTTGTAAAAGTAGCCCTAACCTGTGCCGCATTGCAAAAAGGATTTGAAGAAAGAACATGTAAAAGGATATCAAACAGTGAAACCAGTATGCATTTGTGTAACAATATCATGTACACTGCATTATAAATATAGTAGTGTCCATGGATAATTGTGGCATCTTTGTGTAAAAATAGCCCCTGTGGTTATGGTTTTAGTGTGTTCATGTGTTCATGACAGAACATTACTAAATTTAGCATTGCAATCATTTTAAACTTCAAAAGTGAAATGCTTGGCTAAATCTTTTCATATAAGATTTCCATGCAGTATGGGAATGTACGCCATACAAAACTGCATTACTACAAAAACCCAAATACTAGTTATACCCCCAGAACTATAAACTGTGAGTAACATTTACTGGACTAGGAGGGTTAGACCTGGAAGAACATGCCTTAGAAAATGGTGCGGATTAGCCCAGTACATTCTACAGTACAGCCAGCAGTTGCTATGCCTCTTAACATGATGGATGTTAATGTTTAACGGTGTTTGACCGGTATAAACCAGTCAAGGACAAACAGGGGAGGAAGTGGCAGTCTCCGCCAGCAGGAGATTCACAAGTCAATGAGAAAAACCTAACGCTGACACTCACCCCACTCACTACATTACAGTAAGAGATACAAAAAGAACCCTGCACCCCAGACAGAGCTCCCATTACAGCCAACAGAAAACATCTGGGGAAATGTCACCCCTCCCATCCATTTACCCCTTTCAGCTAAATTAATATAAAACCCATCAATGAAATTAAGGATTTTGTCATGACCATTACTTTGCTAATTCATCACATGGGATACGGCTCACATGGCATTGCCTCATGCATTAAAATCTTCTAATTCACTGTTTTTCTTCATAACATCAGCGCAGCCATCCATCTTCATCTCCTCCTCTGTTTAGAAATGGCAGCTCATCACACAGCCCAATCTCACAACGCAGACTCCACTACATATTTAACCAGCCCAAAACAATAAGAGATGTTTCTTTTTCAATGATTTGGCTTACTGAGAGTTACAGAACAGTGCACCAGCACAGGAAACTCAGCGATCGAGAGGACTTGAAAATGGCCGAAGGCCTCACCTGTAGGAGGCCACCTCCATGCTCAGGTCCGTCTTGACCTGCAGGAGCAGCTGGTGCTCACGCAGCCTGTCTGCCATGCTGTTGGCCAGCATCTGCCTTTCGTGCTCCAGCTCAGCAATGACCATCTGTAAACACACAATGGGACGCCATGAGGATTTATCATGTGACTAACGCTAATTTACAGTGAATAAACCTTCTGTCTCTCACTTGCTTATTTACAATGTTATACATTGGCAATTATATCTTGTTTTTTCCCTACGTTGTGCGTAGCCAGGAAGAAAGTCACTCCAGTTTGACTGAGCATGTTGGCACTGAACTTGACATGGCTGATTGTGTTGTGCACCTGTTCGAGGGCCCAGGAGACAGAGTCCCTCGATTCTCTGTCACTTTTCATTTAATGGAGGAGGGAGTAAAACCTTTCTGTGCATCATCCAAACTGAATTGAGGTTGATCTCCTTGCTAGTTAGATCACATGAATCATCTATGACTAAACTACTGCCTGTCTCTTTAAGTCGGGCATGCCGCTCAGCCACTGCCTCGAAAAACAAGAGCCATGACAGTTGTCCCATTTGAATCGGGACGGCACTGTTCTAATGATTTTCAACTGTTTATAAAGGAAGGAGCTGAACAATAAAAACATCCTTTCTTTGACTTTGAAGACCATATTGATTTAAATAGAATATAGCAAATGATGGACCTGTATGCAGTGTAATGTGTAAGCGTCATGCAGGGTAAAAAGGATTAGTCAGTGTGACAGGTAATTGGTTTAAGTGGCTGGGGCAGGCCTAGCTAGCAGCAGTGGGGAGGGGCGCTTCCATTTACTGGAACTGTTAGATCCTTTTCGTATGCGCTCTGCAGTCAACTACATGGTTGACTCTACGTTAAATGGAAACAGGAGAAGTGGCAGATTTGTTTAGCTGAAACAAAGTAAAGGGGTGGAATATTGGTGGCATGTGCTTTGCATGATTCATTTAATTAAAGACGGTCACTCAGGGTTACAATTATTTTTAGATTTCTGTTCCAATAAGGTTGCTCACGCTAGAATAGGTGTGGCTGCAGAATGTCACTCATGCTTTTCCCCCAAATCACTGTCAGCAAACAGGTGCTGGATGTTGGTGGATTTGCAGTTGTGCATATTTAGAATTGGCAAGTAATAAGGTCCCTCCTGTTTGGACAGGGACAATGTTAAATACGAGGTGATGTGTCTCAAATAACAGATCCTCCTGACCTTTGACCCTCTATCCAATTTTGACATGACATGAAATGTATCCACTATTACACACACACTATGATGAATGCTATTGTCTATCTATGAAGTCTAAGCTTGATAAATACCAATAGGGGCTTTGAATTGAAGCAATTCAAGGTAATGCTGATGACCTAACAGCTGGATTGACACACAATGAGTGGGTGGGGCACATTTAGGAAAAAGCAGCTGAGAAAACGCGCAGTATCATGTATTATTTTCATTAACAAACTTTGTAACTTTAGTTTATACATAATACACAATTGTACTGTAATTAACATTTTATTACCTGATACTGTTTAAGTTCCTGGTAGAAATGATCCTGCATGTGCATGAGTTGGTCTTCAAGATGCATTTGAATTCCACTTTGTTTTTCAGCTTCTACACGCAATGTTTCGAACTCAGAGACATATCGCATCTTTTCTCTTTGAAGATCATCTAATCTTGTCTGATCCGCTTTTATTGATTTTTCCATCTCCTCCACCCTTTGTTGATACATCTCAAATGTTTCAATCCATCCCTCAGAAAGACTACGGGCGTATTCTTGCATTTCTTCCATGGACACGGCCGGAGGACCATGGTAGGTTTTGGACACGATGGGCATCACCTGAGAGTGTACCTGACTCCTGAGATGGGCAATTTGTTTTTTGTGGGCCTCCTCTAGGCATTTGTATTCGTTTTCTAGGTGGAATAAGCGTTCTTCAAGTGCACAATTATTTTTTTGAACGTGCTGTAGCTCCTTCTCATAACCTCTTATTTCACCTGTTATATCTTTGCTCACAACTGTCTCTTCACTGCAGAGAGCTTGGACCATCTGAAACTCTCGCCATAGCTTTTCTTTCTCCATCTCGGCCTGGGACTTCTCAAAGGACAATTGTCCCACAACCCGCCTGAGCTCTCTCATCTCTGCTTTGTATTGACTTTCCCGTTCCAACGTCTTTTCTTGTCTTAGTTTGTTGATTTCAGCGATGAGACATACATTTTCATGCTCTAATTGAGCCGTTCTAGAGAGGTACTGTCCAAGTCGGCTGTTGAGCTCCTGCAATTGATGCTTTTCACTCTCAAAAGTTCTCCTGGATTGCATCATTTTGTTAATTAGGTATTAAACCGTCCGCGAATAAGAAAATAGTATACAAACGTTAACTTAAATGAGAGGTTAACCAGGTCTCATTTCTTTCTGCGTGTGAAGGCTAAGCTGTGATGCGACTGGGGCTAGTTCTTAGCTCGACTTGACAAGTGCAGAAGGTGGGCGGGGGCATGATTATCTTCTCAAGCGGGCCACCTTCCTGGCAGATGTTCGAGAAATCTCCATCATATTCAGTGGAACAGCTCGCCCATGCGGGGAAACTAGGTGATGCACTGCTTTTGCTGACGAGTTAAGATAAAGACACAAATACTGATTGATCTGATGTTGATACACAAAAGACACAACTGCTTTCCAAATATTTATCTAGTGAAATTTTAGTGAAATAAAAAAAAACACTTTATCCTGTATATGTTTGACAAGTTTGCAGATTGGCATAAACTCAGTCGGTTAAAGTGATGATGATGCGAGCGTATTGTTACGCCTGTTCACGCCCTGTTTGTTACAAAGGTCTCCTCTCCTATTTGTTCCCTGAACCCAAAGAGCGCTGCGTCACCGACGTGTGCTTATTGCTCATTGACATGCGCGAGATAGAAGTTTGGCTGAAATTGGAATAGAGGTATAATTTGTGTAGATCATATTTGAAGTGTGTTATTTTTTATTTCGGCCCTTTCTGACAATACTTGGTCAAAAGTTGGCCAGCAAGCACTTGTTACCTTATTTCTCAAATGTACCAATTATTTGCAAAGTGATTAAAGATAGCCTCCAATATGTTTGCACCCTACCATCTTTGACCTGTGAACATAATGTTCCACAATCCCCAGACCCTGACGATGGTTGGACTTGGAGAGGGAATATGTCCACATGAAGGAGTTTCTTGTAAGCTATATGAAAGCACAGCGGGTTATTGGGGACATCTGGGAAAAGGTAAATGAAGCCTGCACGATCTGGAAACTTACAGAGCAACACTGTGCCGCCCATTGAGGTTTGATGTGGTCTATTTCCACTGTTGTTTGTGACACCTACTTAGCCAAACTCCTTGGCATGGCATAGGGCTTAGAAAGGCATCTGTAGATTGAAAGAAACAGTGGTTATTGTCAGAGGAATGTGTGTGGCCTCTGCCCTGTCAGCCACTGCTACATCCTGGGAGGTCCGTACACACTGGACTTCATCATTGACATGAACTCCCTCCCCATGTAGCTCAAACAAATAGACCCAAGAGATGCACAAAGGTAAGTACCTGTAGTGAAGATACAGGATGTACCTGGAGGTTTGTTCAGTCAACACAATCTAAATAGTTTCCAAGGTCTTACACTTTTATCGCTTATGTTAGGGATTTAGTGTGTTACTGATTTTTGTATCAAATGGCAGGACAGGGCAGCCCTCATTCACGTGTCCACATCAGGACGCCAGACCTGTCCTGCTAGACTGGTGCCTCTGCTCTAAACTTTCCTTCAGACCACCAGCTGAACTCCCACTCACAAAAAAGCAGGGTGTACTGTCCACCACTATACCCAATGAACCTACCCAGACACTAGCCTAGCATAGACAAGGTTATCTGAAAGCTTTGCATCTGAGTTGTGCCATGATATTGGCAATCAATAACCCAGACACCCCCACAGGCATAACCTGTGACTTATTTTTCCATAAAATGTCACATGCACATATCCCTTGCCACACAGCAAACAGGCATGACAAGTAGTCATAGGTCTCATTCATTTTTATTCAAAATTTAAGAAAAAAAGGAAAATATTAGAAATTCATATATACACATTTGGAGATGACATGTTGAAAAACACCGTCTCAACAAGACGTGTGGAAAAAAATGGAGGCTTCAGGTACAGAAATGGACCAAATCTATTTAGCAAACATCTAGATAATCATCACACAGATTATGGTCTTGTGAAAGTATATAAAATAGTAGACGAAGGCCCCATTTTAATGTAAGTAGAAAAAATAAACTTCAGACTTAATATTGCAATATAAATTCATTTCAGAGTCCCCCATAAACCCATTTGTGTATATGTACTGTAAATGTAGATGAATATTAGCTAAGATCGGAGTGCTTTTTAGTCAATCTGCAGTATATTCATGTCTGCAAGTTAACATGGTAAAACTGCTATTCCTAAATGGATCTGTTTATATTCTAGTTGTGTTGTGTACTCTACTATATATATCTACATCTCTGTCCTAGTACCTTCAATGTTTTTGGATGAGTTGTGGCCTTACCAATAACTAAGGAACAGTAGTAGCGCTCTATCTGAAAACAAATGTTCCCCATATTAATTAACAATCTGCCTTTACTTTAACGTGATCTTTTTCACTGTAATGTTCTTATAATATACTATTGTATGAATATGTGGTCAGTGGTAAGATGTATTTCAGTGGAATTCATTGGAAATTAACTGGTCTTGTATTTTTTAAATCTAGTCCCCCTCTCATATGCCATTTTGAGCCTTTAGACTTAGAATGTTGTCTTTATGCAACCCACAATATTTGTATTATCTGAAAAAAATGTACATAGAAACTTTTTGTTCTACAATTTCAATCTTTAGACCCACTTAAGAGCCGGTCTTTCAAGCAGCACTATGATGCCAACATCCGTCAGAAAGAATGTTTTAAGAAACTGTAAACTTCACTTCAAATCGGTGAGTTGAGACTTTGGACATTATAATGGAATACAGATAACCACAATGTGTCATCAGGACATGGAGGGGGAGCAGCGAGGGACACATGGAGATGCCTGATATCCGGGAACTCCAAGGATGTTTCTGTGTGTGTGTGTGTGTGTGTGTGTGTGTGTGTGTTTTCTCCTAATCACTGAACCACATTCCTGTTCTCAGGTGAATCCCCAAACACACACCTGGCTCTATATCAATACCAATATCTACTCTGACACTCCCCAATGCCGATGCGATGGAGTTGAGTGCCGCTGGCTTTGATACCAGGTGCAATTATTTCCAATCCCATCTAGACTGCTAAAGTATTCAGTTCAGTACTACTGTATACATTATCTTCTTACTCTAGGCTAAACATTAATATTTAGAGCTGTGGTATGCTATTTGTCAGAGAACAAAGATGAACAGTTTGCAGTAAAGTAAAGCCTTTGTCTGACACATCGCCATGGACTGGTATCTAATGTTGTTAACCTACATGTACACAACTATCTTTGTCAAAATTACATGAGCAAATTGTCCCCATATTATGGCCATGTATTCTCCAACTATTGTTCCCCAGAATGATCATAGCCATCACTGTGTTTGAAGGTGGACTGTTATTCCTACTTCCTTTTTTCCTAGTTATAATCTTTGATAGGTGGAGTATAAGGATAGCCAGCCTTCAGGACTGTCATTCCTCTACCATCATTGTATGTGTCTTGTGTTCTTGAGGTGCACCTGTATCTAAATATAAGGAGTAATTGAAGTCAAACTAATTAGAATATGTGAGGTGTCTTTTTCACACACATACGTACATATATTTTAAATGAGTGAGGTAGGTAGATGTTAAAAGAAAAAGAAAGAAAGAACAAAGTCCCAGACAAGACACCAAATAAAATACATACCAAAAAAATCCAACTTTATACTGAATCATGGGGCATTTATACAGTGATTTAAACTGATATCACAAAAGGAAAATTAAAAAAATAAATAACACTCCTAGACAGAGAGAAAACCTTCAACGAAGGAAAAACAATTATCACCAAGCGACACTTTCAAAAGATGAGAAGAAATCCTTCAAAAACATATTTTTTTCTTTTATGCTCAGCCCCCAGGTAAGACCGATTCCATTCACCACATGAAAATGTCACTCCTACCTTGGACTTGAACCCATCCCTATTTGGTTTATAGAAGCAATGTTTATGGAAACAATCCATAAGACGGGCATTCACTTTGATCAGTAGATGAGTATGTCCACAAAATACAAGAGTGGCATAATGAGAGTTGCGCATGAGAGTTCAGACGCAAAAAGGACCACAATGATTTTCGCAAAGTTCAAAGGGGTGGCAGGTGGCGGGGATAATTAAGGCAAACCTAATCAGCCCTATTAATTGGGAGGCAAGACAATGGATGAGTTTAAAATATCCAAATCTAGTAGAAAAAGAACATTCGGTGTACTGAAAGGAATCCTGACTTCAAAGGAGGCACTGGGGGAGGCAGGTAGACCATACATGTGAGTGAGGGAGTGGAGGGGTGGACAGAGAGAGAGGGGGGGGGGGGTTCTACCGGACCTGACAAAGACTGGGGAGAGAAACAACCAGGCAAGCAGAGGACAGTGCTGAGAATGTGTGGAGAAAGCGAAACCTTTACTTTGACCTGAGATTGAGTCACACCTAGGGGGCAACACTAGGTGCAGAGCTATGCTAGTACAAAAAGCGTGCTGAAAGTACACATAGAGCTAAGGTGTCCATTCCAAACAATTATAATAATTATTAATAATAATAATAATAATAATAATAATAATAATAATAATAATCATAATAATAATAATAATTATAATAGAAATCTACAAAAAAGGAAACATTTCATAAAAAATAAATCAAAGGCAATGAACATTTAGTGATACAGACATCCTTCCAGGGGGACAAGAACAGAGAAAGGGAATTTCCTAAATGATAATTCCTGCTAACAGAATATGAATAAGAAATGGACTGTAGTGGAGATCATAATATATCAAACCTGAAGGATTTTCTTTTAATATATAACATCCAAGAGAAAAAAAAGAATAAAATAGCAGCTTTGTTCTGTACAGACATAGAGGCAAACATCTGATCCGTAAAAAAGTTATAAAAGTGACAAACCAAAGGTGTGTGTGTGTGTGTGTTTGAAAACGATTCTAAGGTCTAACATACAACTGGAAGACCTTCATATATATATATATGTTTGATTTATAGAGAGACTATTGACTAGTCTAAAACATGACCTGCTATACAGAGACGTGTTGTGAAGTCCTTTTCAAACCTACTATTACCTAGACTCATTATTCCAATACCATATCTGTTTCCATCTCTAGTCTGTATCTGCACTTTGTAGTGTTTTGGGCGCCATGTCCATTTTGCTGTGAACAGCAATCTCTCTGGTAGTGGCGTTCATCTCTCAGAATATCATTTCAATTATTCATGTACACACTTATAGAGATGACAGAGAAGGGCTGGGATCTAAAGGAAACAAACTGAGAAAAAACAGGAAGAATTGATTGACAACATGATTGTAGTTGTGAAAAGTACCAAACCTACTGCAAAGGATCAACAGTGTTAAAATCATTATCATCTTTTCTCCAAATCTGTGTCTAATCAAAAGGGAAAACTGGGAGGGAGACCGTGACCACGTAGAAGAAAAGGTTCATTTGGCAAACGTTTAGCAGATACACAACAGCCCCTCCTCTTCCACTCTCCACACCGCCTGTAGTATCTACCACCAAAATGAAGACTGACAGGAAAATGAACCACTAACCCTATTCCAGGACTCACACGAGACGCTGGTGAGAGGAGAGTACAATTGATGGAAAGACCTTTAGGAAGAGGAGCACTATTATATTATAGAGAGAAGCATGTGTTTGCATACAAATACAGCCACTCCGATATCCGTATCATCTGAATCTCTCTGAAATTGTCGTAAAAAGTGCTCTTCTGTTGGATTTGCTGGCCGATATGCAAAAAAAAAAGTGTTTTGTCTCTTTCACTCAAGTCCATGTCTTAACAATCCCTGTGAGTCAGGAGGCGTGATATGCCTGTACTTTGATCTTTCTGGAGGGACACACTTTCAAAACCTGTACCAAACAGGCTGGTCTGGAAGCAGGCCCCCAGGGTGGTGGGTCTAAGCCCCCCCATACCCCTGACGCTGGAGTGTATCAGTCCATACCAACTCAACCGTTCATCTTGATAATAATAACAAAGAAAAGACGATACCTTCTCCTGGCTTTCCAGTCGGAGAATGTCTGTCAGTTTTTTTTTTCTTTTTACCTCAACTGTCACCCTTTAAGACTTAAGGGGTGAGGCCGAATGTTACCCTGTGAAAGACGAGGAGGGGGGGAAGAGCTTGGGCCAGTCCCGGGGGGGGGCTGATATTAGCAGGCCGACGACTGGGGTAGCGGCAGCGCCCGTTCGTTCTTGCGGCCCCCGTTCATGTGGGCGTAGGGCTGCATCTCGTCAAAGTTGGCCGGCCGCAGCACCACCACGGGCCCGTTGGCCGTCACCTGTCCCGAGGGCTTGTCCAACGCCTGGCCTGGCGAGGCCGAGGCAGCCGAGGCAGCCGAGGAGGCGGAGGGAGAGGCCGGTCCCAGCAAGGGGGTGCTGGGGCCCTGGAGGGGAGACAGCTGGCCGGCTGGTGGGGTAGGCGTGCCCCCCATCCCGCTGGAGGACGGGGTGGAGCCCGGCCCGGCCGAGGGCTGCCTGGTGGTGGCGGCCTCCAGGGGCACGTTCTCCATGTTGCCCATCTCCATGTCCAGCTCCTCGGTGTCGGGGGGCTTGTTCTCCTCGCTGTAGAAGAAGCTCATCTCCCTGAAGGGCGGCTCCAGGTCGTCCTTGATGCTGTTGATGATCTCCAGGAAGGTCGGACGCATCTTGGGGTTGTACTGCCAGCACATCCGCATCAGCTCAAACCTGCAAGAGGCATACGCACACAGCAAATCAATAGATGTTTGCATTTTTTTTTTCTACTGGGGTTATGTCATGGATATTTTCACTCCTTCACAGAAAACAGTCATTTAAACAGAAGGGTGGAATCGGGCAATGATCAACAATTTGAAATCGAGAATTGCCAAGAATTTCATTAATGAGCACAGGGAGCAAGTTTGTACACAGAGAAATGACTACAGGCAGTTCAGCCTAACCACATAGTAAGTTCTGATTTGTTGGCGAGCTTGAAACGAGTATATCGGTCTAAACTAAATAAATCATTCCATTGGTTAACGGGTAAATCCCGTGTTACCTCCCAGTATTGAAGATGCATCCGCATAAAGGAACACAAATCTCTCTGGTGACCCTTCCCTCACGTCTGAACAGCTCAGACTTGAACGTCCGCCAGGAAGCCCAATTTTGGCCCGTACACACTCAACATTCCTGAATAAGGCACTATCACAGTCAAGGTAAACGATATTGAGAAAAATAGGACCGCATTGGATCTTCACACCAGCAGATGGCACCACACAAACACCCAAAGCGTTCTTTAGCTCGCCAGCACGTCAACGGGCAAAGAGAAAGAAGTCAAAGGCATCATTGTTGTGACACAGCACTTTAAGCTGGTCATATATACGAGTCTACTAGGGCTGCACTCTCTACACTGAACATACCGGTCATCAATAACATGGAATGGATACAACCCCGTCCATAAATCACACTGGCACAGTCAGTCAGAGTGGCAGCGGAGCGTGGAAAATGTCAAAACAACATCATAAAACGGAGAATTATTACTGTTTGGTGTGGTGCTGTACCGCACACCACAGCATACCACATACTCAATTATACACAAACAAGCTAAGAATACCCAGTAAGGCCCACTGACATAAACACCTCTGTTAACTCGCTCTCCTTCTCTGTAAACTCTCTTTCTCACTCTCTCCCTCTCTCCCTTCCTCTTGGTGTAATCCCTTGTCCTCTTTCTTCCCAGCAGCCACTGCTGCAAGGCTCCACAACACACCGTGCAGCTGCAACTCCTCCGACGCCCCAAAGCATTGTGGGTAGGGCCTTCCTAAGCGTGCGCCTCCCTACAACCTCTCAGGCCTAAGGTGGGCGGCGGCTGTAGGGCTTGTTTATGTGTTCATGCTGACTTTCAGAGCAACAAGCCCGGGCCTCTGGGAGCTCCCATAAAAGCGGGTGTAATGCTTGGAGCTCCGGAGTAACCCGTCTGCACGCCGCTGGCCCGCCGCAGATTCAGAGCACAACATCTGTCTCTGTGCGTGACGCTCGCTCACGTGAACCGAGGCAGGGAGGGCGGGAAAATACACACACCTAATTTAAAAAAAAAAGAGAAGATAAAACAAAATTCCCCGCTGCCATCAATCGTGCGTGCTTGTCAGCCCCTCGCCCGCCCACGCCACACATTCCAGCACCTGTGAGCGAGCCGGACTGCGGGGCCCCTCGGAAAGCAAACCAGGGCCCCAGACCACTGAAAACGGACAGCGCGTTGCGTGTGAGGGGACCCCTCCCTCACACAGCCGTTGCCTGTCCGCACCGACCTGAAAACTCCTCCTCAGATCAATGCGCTGCTCAGTCCCTGGAAAACCCCTGTGGATCATCCCATATTATGAACCAAGCGCTTCATAATAAGTCAAACACGATCTGCTTTCCACCGGAGTCTTCCATTCTAACCCCATCCCCTTTTTTAAAAAAAACCCCGACATTTGCCCTTTTGTCCGTGTGGAACTCGATACAGAACCGTGGGGAATCCAATCCGTGACCCCGGGCTACCTGGCCATGGGAAAGACGGCGGAGGGGAAGGGTATTTCTCAACGCTTTCCAAAAGTGACTCATCCCTCGCTCTCCCCTGCGATCCGCCCCCTCCTCGCTCTCTCTCTCTCGGACCCTCGGACCCTCTGCCCCTTGATCCCCCTCTCCACCCTGCGCTCTCTCTCTCTCTCTCTCTCTCTCTCT
>JAVQIZ010082402.1:0-37613 GCA_036023535.2 Galaxias brevipinnis
TGGAGTCGGTCTGTGTGTCCTTTGTGTGTGAGCAAGTCTGTTGTAATATGTTGGGTGAGCAAATCTGGCGCAAATTGGCTGCCGTGGTATCACTCAGACTGAGTATTGTGTTTGATAGCTGTCGGTCCATTCGTTGTTCGTTCTGTGTAATTAATTGGCGATCAATTTCTGTAAAGCACTTTGAGTCTCGAGAAAAGCTCTAAAAACTAAATAAAATGAATTATTATGTTATGACTAAGACACAAACTTCTAGACTTCAGTGTCTCCAAAAGACAGATACTGTCTCTTTGGTGACCTGGCCTTCGCTCTGACCTTCCCCTCCCACCTGAACCACATCCCAGGCCAGAACATCCGCTAGGATGCCAAAGGTTGGCCAAAACATTCCTCCCTGTGAGAATACAAAAAATCTCACACTTCAACAATACAGAACAAATTTGCATGGGCAACAAGAGTTGTGTCACAATGTCTTGTAGCCACGTGAGGGGAAGTGGTTCAATTTCGGAGGGTCTGCGAGGGGAAGATCATGGCGAAGGCCCCACCTTGACCGGAATACAGAAACACATATTAAAATCTAAATATGGAATCAATGCACATCAGTAATCAAGATTGAGAATCAAACATGAAACTCACTACTCCAAACTAATCATTAACATGAGAATCAAGCAAAACATTCAAAACAATTTCAAAGTAAATAATCAAACAATTTTATTAATTTCAAAGAAATCAATCAAACTATTTTATTAACTTCAAAGTAATCAAGAGAAAAAGAAAAAAAGAAAACAAATAGCATCCACAGACCGAAGGGGCAGCACAAAATGCAAGACCCCAACCTCTAATCATAGACGATCTTGACATCATCAACTTGGCATGGCATACTAGTCCCAGAAAACATATCAGTTATCCGAAATGTCAAAACCATCAGTCAAAGATGGTTGAATTCCCAAATTTGGCCACAACATATGACAGTGACTTACATGCTTTCAATTACAAAAGCAAACAAATGTATATTGAATCATACTTGGGCATTTTCAGATAAGCGTTAGTGGCTAACAGTCTGAAATTATACCTTTATTATGTTTTGCCCTTTTCCAAACAATGTTACAAAGTGATTAAGGCCAGTGGTTTATACGTAGTTGGGAGAGTAGTTGCTGAAACAACTCATCAAACCCAGCTCCTTTTCCTTCGTTGAAAAAACATCATCACAGCCATGATTACATCACAACATTACACCACATAGATTTATGTCAAAATAAAACATTGTGAGGATGCAGAAAACTGCTATTCTAATTGAACATAATGTTGTTGTGATTGAATGTTTTCAGTTTGAACACCGCCCTCCCCCCCATTTTTTTTATAAGCAACATGATGTCAACCCCAAGCATTTGTGCTGATAATAATATATGGTTAAAGTCTGTTTAAAAAAAAAAACACATCTGTTTTGTGTTACCTTTACTCTAAGTAATATAGTCTGGTAGCACACAACCAGAAGGGTCTACAAATCATGGGCCAGCAGGCCAGTAAAGAAAATGTTAGTACTACTACATACATTTGAAGTGCTATGTTTGAGTCTTTGATTCTCTGATTCATGTATTGATAATTGGTGTGACAAAACAAACAATGTGTGTAAAATATAGATTCATTACTGATCCCCCATGAGTACCCAATACCCATCTCTGAAATTATCTTTTGTTCTCACTGTTGGCTTTGAAAAAATATATTGAAAGAGAACACAACAACCAACTGTTTTTTTTATAGAACATGAAAATAGAGAAGGGTTTTACATGAGTCAAACACTAATACTGCTATTTCAGCACCACAGATGTGTCCTCGCCCCCTGCTGAGGTTTCCACTACACGGTACTCTCTGATGTAGGTTCCACATAGTCTGTCCCAGTATGTAAAGTAGGGAGCATAGTTGCCTTTGTACAGGAGGTGGTGGGCCTGGTGAAAAGGAGCACCTCCAAGGCAAGGCAACACTCTGTGCAGGGACCAGGGCAAGTCGTACCCACAGTGGTCCTCCACGGCCAGCCAGCTGTTGAGGAGGTGGAACACTAGCTCGCTCAGAGGGTGGCACCCAACCACCCAGGCACTGACCAGGGCCAACAACAGGAGGGAAAGCATCTCAACTGAGCTGACACCCTGGGCGGCCAGCGCAATAGGTGTTCGGTTTCGGTGGTGGGCCTGGTGGACCTGTCCATACAGCCAGGGAACCCTGAGGGTGCTCATAAAAAAGAAAATACTTGAACTTTACAGCTCTCCAGTGCTAACTGTATACTAGCAATCAGATCATTATTTAATATTGTATTCCAATAAGAATCTTAATAATTTCACTGAGGAAAACTTTTGAAATCTATTGTACAATCGAAATATTTAAGTCTTTCTTGTGCATGGAATAGTGCCATCCAAAAAACAGCAAGTCGAACGAAAGCAAGCATACAACAACTTCTATAAAGAGCTGGATGCAAGATGGAGCAAGGTCGGGCAATCTTACGCTCCGCAGGGTCTGAAGAATCGCAGTTGCAGGTAGCACAGTGCTGAGGTATTTGAATAATATTCTCCAGAAGCATTCCAGCCACAGTCGCATTAACCGATCATCAAGGCGTTTGTACGACTGTATCCGAAGGCAGACAGAGCCTAGCGCATCAAGCACAAGAAAAGGTGTGCATAATAGTACATGCGCTAGGAAAGCAAAGAGGGCAGGAAGGTAAGGTGAAAAAAGAAACTCCTCTCTTTCTCGCATATAGTCCCAACATCTCTGGAGAAATGCATCTGCAAAACCAGGTACATACAGTGTTGACGCATTCATCATCGGCTAATGCCACAATTCTGAAGAGGTCAATTCAAATACTGGAATATGCAGCTAGGGTACTGTGAGCACTGAGTAATACTCCTCAGTGGGAGGAGAGTTCACCATCGAGATATCGTCATTAGCTTCTTATTCCACTACTACCTCAAATTGACAGCTGATTTATTTTGCAGCCTGCTAAGTGCTAACACACTATGCAAATACTCAAAGCTCAAGATAACATATTTCTTTCGGAACGAAACGAAAGAGACGAGACACTTTTCCCTCCCACACAGTACTTTCTGGGAATGTGGGGGGTTTCTCCAAGTAATCATCATCAAAACTAAATTCAGTTTAACTGGCGCAAAAACTAAGTCATTTGTGTTAAGACATCGATTTTGACTAATAAAACATTTTCCAGTCCCCAAATAGTCTGTGTATATGCTAGGACAACATGTTTTGCATTGTCTAATAATAAATTGTTCAACAAGTACAGAGCCATTAGGAATTTATAGGGTATGGAAATCAAGTCAGTAGGTTTATTAACCTTTATAGTGAAAATGTAATGCCCTACTTATGAAGAGACATTATCAAAGAATAATTCACTTTATTATAAAATGACAATTACATAATTTAACATTCACAACAACATTGAGAGTGCAAATTAATCTTTCCCTTTCAAGTTTTTGCCAGTTGAATCAACCTGAGCAGTCCCAAGGAGTGTAATATTTCCACAGGCTAAATATTGGTAGCCCCCATTAATCAGTAATACAAACTAGGAAAGATTCAACTGGAGTCACATTGAGCTATCAGTCAGTTCTACAAATGCATTACATCCATTGTTGGCTTAACAAAACAGTGCAGAACTGTCCCGACACAAAGACAGGGTTATAAAAACGATTTAACAAGACATTATAAGCAACAAAGAATACCATTCATCCCCAGTTGAATCATGAAACCCATTATCAAAAAAAACCAAGTTGTTTGCTTATGTGGAATTAACATGCAAAAACCAAGCAGGCGAAAAGAACCGTAGAGAAATGTTGTTAAGAATACACACTTGGTCCACCTCAACATGCAATTAGATGAAGTGAAAACAATTAAGAAAAAAGGGAGACAGTGGAATAAATCAAAAACAGACGACCAGCATTCTGATGAAGGACATGACATACCCTGTTATTTACAAGTCTACATCTTCACTTAGAGCACGGCCTCTAAATTGGTTTAGTAAATTAGTGAGCTTTTTTGATTTATTTCAATATTGAAAAACATTCTGCATTGGTGCTGTGACTTGTTAATGTGATGGTCAAAGATCTGATCCAGTTTGTCTACATACAGTGTAATAGATTTTGAGGTTTGCAAATTCTTTCAAAATTAAGTGTTTTAACCACTTCCATAGTTTTGTGTTTTCTCCAGCCATTAGGCAGTCTGTTTTATGCATCTCTTACCACAGTAAGAACTGGAAAGCAAGTAATGCTTGAAAGGGTTAAAACTCATATCGGAACCATACACAAACTGAACTAATAGCTTGTTCAAACACAGAGCAGAGTTGTTACAATAACACACATTTGTTTCAGTGTTTTATAAGACGAGACAGACAATTTTAGAGTATGTATCAACAATGCTCCCACAGGTATGTTCAGCTTTTCAACTGCAACATTTCTATTCATATTTGTGTTTATTTGGTTAGGTACAAAAGCAGTTTGTACAGGCAGGTTCGCAACCTTACCTCTAATGCTGTGAGTGAAAAAATAGCTCTTTCAGCATAAACCGATGACTTTGAATAGGGGATCTATTTTACAGAGATTGGTTGTGAATAAAAACTAAATCTGTACCTTAATACATATGATTGCTGGCATATAAGAGGAGAAACAAAGTACTGGACATACCACAACCTAATATTGTAGGTTTTCACACACTTGCATAAAATCAGCTAATATTATCATATATCTAACCACACTTGTGCAAGAAAACACAAAACAAGAGTGATAGTAATTTATAAATCAGTCTACCAACACCACGTCTTTACATTCGTATTCTCTTGTTTACGTCCTACACAGCTTTTCTCCAGCGGCGCATTCGGCAAGAGGAGCATCCAGGGCATAGGAGACTTTGCTTGGCCGTCCGTAGGTTAGTGTTAGTGTTACTGTCCTCGGCCAGGCTGGCTTCAGGGCTGCTCCTCCCCAGCCCAGCGCCCGCCTCCTCTAGTCCGGGGTTTGGTCTGCCCTCCTCACCTCTAGTCCAGGTCCAGGATGTGATCGGCCAGGATGTCCACAGCCGCGGAGGACTTGAGGGAGGAGTCCCCGGTCCCAGAGTCTACAAACATCTGGGGGATGTCACTGCCAAAGTAGATCTTGCTGTTGGCAGCGATGGCTTTGTGCTTCATCAGCTGCAGGTACTCTGGTGTCAGCTTCAGCTGCAGAAAGGAGAAAGGTCAACGAAAGCTGTCTCCTCGGTACAGACGGTGTGTGCAGGTTCAGCCTGTGAGGGACGGGCTCTTTCCTACCTTATTTGCTTCGGCTAGCCGATTTGCAGTGTAGAAATCTGCATCAGCTTTGGCCTTCATCTTGGCTAAGAAAGCAGAGTCTGGAAACCCAGAAATAGTCAACAGTATGAATTACTGCTCAACTGGACCCAAGGGAAACTCATGCAACCGTTGCAACACACTCTCCCGAAAAAGAATGGCATTCTAAATTACTACCCTGAACAGCAAAATAAAACACAAATGAAAAAACCTTAAATTGAGATTAATACAGTAACCCGACAGTTGAGCTCCCTTGTCTGGAATTCACACACCCTCTATTTCGGAAATCCTTTTCTCGGTTTCCTTCTCCATGACTTTCTGTGAGAACTTGATTTCGGCTACCTGGGCCACCTTCTCAGCCTCTGTAGAACAGTCAATCAATGTTGGTTATAGACCTTTTTCGGTACCCCATTTATTTTCATTCCTATACATTTGATTTGTCAATGACGTCTCACCCACCAATCACAGCTCTCTTTCGCTCCGTCTCTGCTTCCTTCTCCACCACTTTCTGAGTTTGTGCGGAAATCAACAGCTTTGTTTTCTCACTCTCCCTACACACGTGCACAAACACACACACACACACACACACACACACACACAAAGAAACACACACAGTTTTTCGGTAGTTACACACAGCAGTTTCCCACCACTCATTAGCATGCACATGAAAGCGCAGTTGCCTTGTAAAACTGTGTGCAATCTAATAAATAAATACCAGCACCCCATCACTAAAGCCCTCCAGATGCTCCCAGACAGCCATTCAAAAGCAGAGGCATCCTACATGATGTGGTAGAGGACGGATTCCCTTTAGGGCTGGAGTGATACCTGGACACATACCACCTATAAAGGGGTTTGCAGCATTCATCTAGTCTGAAAGACTTACATCATTTCGTAGTTCCTGCGAATGGACTCAGGGATGTTGGGTTTGGTTACTCTGACTGCCTGTTGAACAGTTAAAAAAAGAGAGACGGTTAGCCAAAAGCTTTATAGACTGGCTACCAAACTCATACTGGAGAACTCAACATTAAACATTGGTTTAAAAAACGTTTAGTTTTTTTTTACCACTAGGAAGTCATAAAAAAAAGGACTTTGTTTCTGAAATAAGTAAGGAGTGTACCTTATAAAAGCCCCATATGAACTGTACGATCAGTCTAAGGCCTGCCAATGGTTTTGCAATTCCAAAAATGCTACAGGTAAAATAATGTCTACATGTTGAAGCTCCAGGCTAAACAGCTGTATGCAAAGCCACCAAATAGAACCGTTTGGAGCATGGACGTGGTTCTATTTAGAACCATACAGGGCTGAGATTTGGTGCTATGTGGAACCATTAGGATACAAGTATGGTGCCTAATAGAACCATCTGTGGTTTAAATATGGGGATATAAAGAATCATTAAAGATTTTAATATGGTGCCAAATAGAGCCGATACATTGGTGCATCCCTAAAAAGAAGTAGGTCTAGGTCGGCACTCCTCCTCCTCGTAAAGTCAACCACAACCTCCGAACACTTTATGCTCCAAAACAAACCTCTTTATTCTAAAGTCGACTTCACATCTACCTTATGGCGTTAATCTAAACCAAATGAGACCAACAGCAAGAGTCATGCCAGACTAACACCGGTGCTCTGTTGTCTCCAACCACCATACCTGTATGATGAGACCTGGGGCCATGACAGTCAGATCCTCCTGCAGCGTTAGCTTCAGAAACTCGTCTATCTGGTCTGTCAAAAGCCAAGGCACAAATGGGAGAGAAGGGGCGTTAAGAAGCAGGATACACTGACAAATACTTTCCCAAGGCAATGTGTTTGGATACTTGTAATGGGGAAAAGCCATGTACCATGGGTTACAAACAGGGAGACGGGTATAAATAAGGTAATCAACGTGAAGCTTAAGGGTCCTCTTACCAAACAGGCCAATGTAGACTTCCTGTAGAGAATGCACACTACAGAACTGGTTGAGTTCATGATGAACTTTGTTGAATATTAGCGCTTTGTCGTAATCTGCGGTGAAGTTCTTCACTATGTCATACACTGTGGATGAAAACATGATTGCTTAGCGAGACCGTAAATGTCAGCTAGGTGCACTTGTCATAAATACACATAACCTCATAATCATATAACCACCTGATAGCCCAGTCTATCAAACAAGTTCAAACTTGATTACCAAACAAAAGCTGTCCAATCATACAATTTTACTACATTTTAATTTGCTCTCCAAATGAACATTCAATTCTATTTCCACAAGAAAAAAACAACAACAAAATCCATCCACGGCCATAACAACAAAAAGCATGTCTCTACTCAAAGCATACACATCGACACAATGGACCACTATGCACTATGTTTACCTGCAGAAGGTACAAGGAAGTTCACCACTTCAATACGATCAAAGTATATCATCACTCCCCCACTGAAGAGAGGAAAGGGTATTCAGTTAGAGGCTCATGAAAGGTTCGAAGAACAATTTCACAAGCTACAATAAAGGCAGCTAGTTGCAAAATGCTTGCAATGAACACAAACAACTATAACACCTACCCTGTACCGCAGGGTACATTTTTCACTTCATCCGTCTGTATAGTGGTCTGTGAGAAAAGAGTGAATGTGGCGCTCGTTAATTTGACATAATAATTTCCTAAACGTAAACAAATATGGCTGCAGTCAGACAACGTCTATTGTGTCTGTCAAAGCTTAGGGTCTCACCTGAACAGACTTGAAACTTGTGATGAACGGCAGCATAAGGTGAAAACCAGGAGAACTGGTTGCAGACAGGAGAGCTCCTCCCCTATGAGATCAACACAGACACAACGTTTTATACTCAACATTAGACAAAAAGACATGAACAGTCATACTAGGACCAGTGAAAGTTCAGTTGATAGACGTGAAAGGACAAATGGTACTACACATCTCAGTGTCACTGACCTGTAGTAAACTCCTGTGTGTCCTTCGTCAATCTTGTGTACAGAGGAGAAGAGACCGGCACCTCCAATCGCTACGATTATTGAGAATATGGCACCCCACTGTGCCATTCTGGGAAGAGAACAATACAATAAATACATAAATGAATCCCTCAACAAACATACTCAATATGTCAGGCATGGTTAATATGAAATTTACGGTTGATAAGACCCACCATCACGGCAATGCATACACAGTAATCACAAGTACTTGTTAGATTTCCATGAGCTAAACTCTCATCAGCAAGCTTAGCCAGTCTTCAGCGGGCTCTGACCTTGTCAAGTTATAAGAGGATTGACCGGTGCCCAGCTGGCTACTTACGAAAGATAACATAATGTTCCGGTCAGGTCATATAATGACACAAGGACAGAATCACCTAAATGTACATAAATGACAGAGATATGCGTGTTCCCTTGTTAACTGAACGCAACTAACAACGGTCGTGCGCCACCACACAACTGCTGGGCTCAGTAACGAAGGCAGTGCATTGCAACATTAACAACTAGGCTTTACAGATTTAACAGTTTGGTTACACTAATTTAAAACGTTAATTTCATATGGTTAGACAACGTAGAAGGAGAAATTATTGGCCAATATCCAACAGCAGGTATTTGATGCACATACATAGTCTGACAAAGGTAGCAAGCTAGTTAAAAGCTAGTGATAGCTTAGTCACCAAGTAGAGTACGACGTTAGCTAACGGTTGGCTAGCTAGTGCATTAGTTATAACGTAAGATTTATTTTGTAACGTAAATAGATATCTTGCAGATGCAAACCAGACATGCTGTAATCGATAGAGTGTTATCTAACCAGTTGTACCATTGTTAATACAAAACTATGAAATGCATCACTTCTTAAGTGTAATTTCGTTAGCTACCTGAATTATCAACGGAGGGTTTCCAACACGAATAAACAGCGAGGTAAAAAAAAAAAAGCGTCTTGTACTTCCGCCTTTCGAGTTATGCGTCATTGGATATAGTAGTAACTTGCTTGTTTTTAATAGACAACCAGGGGGCGACACAGACTAGCGAAACGTGTTTTTGTATTTAAAAATCTAATAGTTAAGATAATCTGTTTTGATGTTAATATACCAGACATATATTCCAAATGGTTGCTATAGTTTCATAAATTATGAATCGTCATTTTCAATAAATCACAAGTAGTACTTATTTTGTCATGCCTTCAGCAATATATATAATAGTCTATCTACCCCATGCTTGACTTTTCCCCATGTATCGTTTTGTCCATCTGTTTTTGTTTTTCAAATTACTACATGAACATTTGCTATGTATAATGTTTAGATTACTTGCATTTAGTTGAATGGAACCGAAGCAAGGGCTGTTTTGTCATTAGTAATACAACATCTGTTCCTTGGGTTGATAGACAAATAAAGGATAATGATGTAAAAAGTGGAGTAATTTTGTATTTTAAGTCCCCAGTCGCCTGAGATTTACTGAGAGGCCATACCTAACCCCTAGGTGCCGCAGTGGCAGCCTCGTGCAGTGCATTCTAAAGAGAGAGAAAGGAACAACAGAGCAAGGGAAAAGAAGTTTGTCAGAGTTCATTAAGTATCATGGGAACATTGTTGGAACTGGCAACGTAAGCCGCACTGGGGCCCTACTGCCATTAATCACGACTGACAAGGAACCAGGGCCCGAGGAAGGAGGGAGGGAGGAGATCATGGGTAGCTTTGCCAGAGCCTCTGGTAGTGATTACAGAATTGGTCCACATAGTGAGGGTGTTGAAGGTATACCAAAATGCAGCCAAGTCCACTGAGTTCACGTACCCAATCTGTAGACCCGCTGTACCAAGCGCAACATTACAATATATAATCCCATATTTAGCATCTTGAAGTGAGGATCGAATTCGTAGGTAATAATTCACTAGAGTGTCATTAGCACACGTAAGAGGGGCTTCATAAGGCTGCCACCTTAGAAGAAGAAATAAATACAATTGAGCAAGAAAGAGAAAGAGAAAGAGAGCGAGAGAGAGAGAGCAAGAGAAAGATAGAGAGAGAGATACAGAGAGAGAGAGAGAGAAAGAATAATGGAGGGGGAGACAGAAGGAGAGGGAGCCTGTGACTCGTGTAGATGGAGGCCTCTGTTAAGTGCTGTGCTTGAAAGCACGTCTGGCCTCATTAGCTGTCAGTTGTAACAATACTGAACTGGCAGCGAGGACTGCTCCGAGTCTCGCAACCATAAATCACGGGCTGACAGCCCTCTGACAGGCTGGGAACCGGCACACATGCAAGGTTTGCTCTGCTCTGCTCTGCCTCGCTCTGCCTCAATGCTCTGTCACTCTTTCTCCCTTTCTCCCTTTTCTCTTTTACACAGAAGGGCTAAGACCACAAAGCATGCCTTTAAAAAAAAAAAAACGGAAACACGCTCTTTGGATGAACGCAGAGGCAATTGTTTTGGTATCCCTCTCCGGATTTTGTGCTATTTGATCCACGGAGGTGATTATGTATGTGTGTATGTATGTCTCTCTGTGTATGTGTATGTGTGTGTGTGTGTGTGTGTGTTAGAATGCCATGGCTGATAGTTCTCAGTCTGTCCATGGGCCTGGCGGGGGTCGTTGAAGCGTCAGTCTGCCCACGTCCATTAGGGTGACGTGTGACGGTGTGGGTGACACGGCTGGAGAGGAAGGAAGCAAGAAGAAACAAGGCTTGTGGCTCATTAATCACGGGGCTTTGACACACACAGGGCAGGAGGCCGGGCTGAGGAGCTCAGCTCACAGCTGGGCCAAACTGCACCGTGCACACACACACATACACACACACACACACTCAAAAAACACACACACACACACACACACACACACACACACACACTCACACAGACAGACAGAGAGAGACCAACGCACACACGCACGCAAACAGACACCTCTCGTCACACTCTGCCTCGTCCTCCTCTCTTTCTCTCTGCCTCTACTTTCCTCTGCTGTCACCCACCTCGGCCTTCCAGCCTGTCAGGTGAGTCAGGAGAGCCCCACGAGGTCCAGGACAGCGGGCACGGTCTGTGTACGAGGGAGGGCCGCATGTGAGTCAAGATGTTACCTTTCCGACGCGGCACATTTTGGTGCTCATTTGCCACCACCTTGCCTCTCCTCCTAGCTCCTTTTGCCATTTGTTCTCATTAGGGCTTTCGCGGTTTGTATGTCCTCCTCTCTCCACTGCTGCAGCTCCTCGTCTCAGGAGTGGTCCCTGCTCGGAGTTACACAAGCGCTTGCCCTCTCTCCCGCACTCGCGCTACATTAATCTTCCCCTAGCTGCAGAAATATCTATTTAACGTCTACCTTATGGGTGTCTGTCTGCTTTTTGCTTCCTGTCAAGATTTATGAGAAGCTCCAAGTGTTAGTGTGTGTGCATGTGTGTGTGTGTGTGTGTTTGTGTGTGCGCGCGCTTGTGTGTGTGTGTGGGCGGGCTGGATAATTGGCCCTGTGAATATGCTTGACTGTATTTGGGCCACGTAGAGCTCCAGTCTATCAGTCTATGAACAGTGCTCTGGGGGTGTGGGAATGGAACAGGCTTTTTTTTTGGGAGGGGGTGGGGGGGAGCGGAAGAAGGAGTAGCTGTGGAGAGCTCTAATGGATGTGCTGAGGGAAGAGGCTCGCGAGGCTAACAGCTGCTCGCCATCTATCTGGACTGGCTCGGAAACGGCAGCGCATCTGGGATGACTCACTCGCTCGGGAACCGACACCCCCTCACATGGTCACACCTTGGAATATAGGGCCGTGAGGGATATCGTATGGAAAAAGTAATACATCCTTCTATACTAAACACAGGCTCGTGGCGGAAACTTGTCATCTGTCTGTGTGAGTTACAGGACAGTTCACTTTGTTTTTCTTTGATTCTCCTTAGAGGGGGGGTCATGCTGTATAAGGGCCGATGATTAAAACATATCTGCTTGATATAGCAAACTGTGACACGAGACAAGCCTCTGCTGTTGCATAAGAACACCACAGAATATTTAAAAAAAACAACAACATGGAAAACTTCACATGGTCAATTTGTTGCTTTCTGAAAGCAGGGGGCAAAAGTTTCCAAAACGTATTTACTCTCTCCCTTCTCGGCCTCTCTATCCCTCCATTCTATGCCTTGTGCACTAATGCTCCCTCACCGCAATTCCCTTTCCTCATAGCTTCGCAGTCCACCACCCTACACACACATGCGCACACACACACACACACACACACACACACACACCCTAACCTCACAGTGGCCTCCACACCAGGCCTGCCATAAATCAATGGGCAGGATCGTGTCTGCCAGTTAGACTAAACAAGAGCATTTGTGAGGATTTGCTCTACCCCATTAATCATCTTGACAGTTTGAAAAACACATTTCCCCTTTAATGACTGTATTTGGATAATCAGCTCTGTTTCCCCTCCTGCCTCTCTGGCCCGGCCTCCTGCCCCCTCCCCAGTTTTTCCGCCCCGAGCAACATCACAAGCAGCTGGGTTGGTTTCTCCACGGAACGAGTGGTCTCTCTGATTCTAAATGGGAGCAAGAAAAAGTAAAAATAATCACGGTTCCTGTGAGAAAAAAAAAAAAAAAGACTTCACTCGACAAACCGCAATGACTCTCCTGATGCAAACTCCGTATGTGTGAACACACACCCGGTCCTGTTAAAAAACAGGCACGCACAACACACGGACGGGCCTGAAATGCTAGCCCCAAACAGAAGTACCTTTATGTGTTTGAATAGGGGAGTGGAGGAAAGCCATAGGACTTGAGCAGTGGCTAAAAGACCAGGCAGACACCAGGGGAGCGGAGGACGTGTGATGGAATCAGGGCACGGTGTCAGCTCACAACACCCGTGGCCTGCCTGGGAGCCTGGGCTCAGAGCTGTCAGTACGCAAGGCGAGACATGTGAGACGGAGCTGAGTAATGGGAGCGCTGTGTGTGTGTGAAGGTGTGAGTGCGGGAGGAGGAGAGAGAAAGGAGTTGAGGTGTGTGACTGTGTGTGTGTGTGTGTGTGTGTGTGTGTACGCGCGTGTGCGTGTGTGTGTGTGTGTGTGTGTGGGGGGGGGATTGAGGATGACAGTGTGTTGACACCGGGCATTATGTCTCTGTTTGAACGGCAACGGGAGAACAATACCACCCTCAGAATAAACTCTACAGCCGAGTAGACATCGGACACACGCAGACGACACAAGACGGATCGGTCTGCTCACACAATCCTGCACAGACAAGAACTTAATCCCATCACTCACCATTCATCGCCTAATAAACTGTAGCAGCATAGTAGAGAAAGGACAGTGAAATCTAAGCGTGTATTTGTATGTTGCTGTGTGTGTGTGTGTTTGTGTGTGTGTCCTTGCATGGTGGTTGGAAGGCCATAAAGTCAGGCCTTTGTAAAATGTATCATTTAACTTCTTCAGATTATGACCTCCCTGCCAATACACACTCACACACTCACACACACACACACACACACACACACACACACACACACACACACACACACACACAGAGTTTTGGAGAAGACAGTGCCTGCAAACCCCAGCTAGACACTAGATAGGCCAACCAAAACGACAGATCGAGTACATTATGACCACAAAGGAAAAACCCTGATGTCAAGCAGGGCACTAAATGGCTTGCAGGGAGACCGCTACTCACCTCGTGCCAGGGCACGTTTGTTCTGAGAGCGCTGCACCCGTGACACGGCTGGCCCTCGCTCTCCCAGCGTGCAAACAAATGGGAGCCAGCTTTAATAGCTCTACATGTGAGTTATTAGCGGTGTGCCGCCGTGATTGCAGCGTTAGCTTTTCCATCGCTCCTTCGGGGGGAGAGAATGTCCACTAATGACGCACACGCACACCATGGCGATTCCGTGAGAGCCCGCGAACCGGCTCAGGCAAACATAGCGGTGTTGACTCTTCCGAAGGGGTTGTGTTACTGTTACCGCTGCCATGATCGGGGTTGCAGTCAGTGTGCGCTGCGTGTGGGTGTGTGAGAGACAGGAGGTGCTAATGAGGCGTGTAAAGTGTCTGTCTGTCTGTCTGTCTGTGGCTTTGCCTAGTACAGCAAAGCCGAGGCTGTGTGACCGGTCTGATGAAGGATCTGCCTCGCCATGCTGCTTTATGCACTGTTGGGTGGAGAGAAGTCAATGCTGTCTCCCAGTTACACAGAGGTGGTAGTCACGGAGTCAGAGGTAATGTTTTGCATCAGTGCCTTACTGTATGTGTGTGTGTGTGTGTTTGTGTGTGAGTGTGTTTGTGTGAGTGTGTGTGAGTGTGTGTGTGTGTGTGTGTGTGTGTGTGTGTGTGTGTGTTTGTGTTTGTCAAAGAAATAAAGAGAAAGAGAGAAGAAAAGAGGAACGATATAGGAGAAAGACCACATAAGTATGGTTGCAATAGACAGAGAGACAGATTGTGACAGAATAGTCTACCCTCTGTCCTAGCTGTCAGTGCGGTCGGTGAGCCAGGGAGGGTAGGCTAGGCGTCTAATTGAGGAGCAGCTCCACACCCTGTCGTCATTAATCACCAGGGCTGTCGCCTGGCTGCCGGGGACCCCACCGTGTTGCTCCTCACTGCTCTCAGGTCAGCCCTGACACCCCTGTCCACCACCACCACCACCACCACCACCACCACCTCCTCTTCCTCCTCTTCCTCCTCCTCCTTTTTCGCCCGGCAGGACCCAGGGAGAGAGACACGCATAGATCAATCTTCCAGGTGCTGGCCTTCCGCGTGGACACAACTGCGGGAGACTGAAATGAACATGCCCCCTCCTTTTCCCCCGACACACACACACATACACACACACACACACACACACACACATGCGCTCACTCACACTCACACAGCGTGACAGAAATGGAGTGTCTGGGAGGTGACTCAGCTGGAACAGTGAGAGGGAGAGAGATGAATGGAGATTGATGAGCGAGGGGGGTGGAGAGAATGGAGAGGCGTTTGATGAACGAGTGTAAATGGGCAACAGCGGAATGAATTCCTCCCTCCCGACAAGATTGAAAGTTTTCCCCTCTGCTTGACCTTTTCCTGCTGGCCCTTCGAATACACGGACGTAAGCTATTATTTAACCACACTAACCTGCCCTGTAATATTTCAGCTCCATTAGATGTGTTTACAGACATAAATATAGACAGATAGTACACCGTAAGCGTGCGTAGTTCAACCTTGAGGCACTGGAAGCCCAGCAGCAGACAGTCCAAGTCACACATCTCATTTGATGTGTACTTTCTAGCAGACCCATAGGGGGCAATATAAAACAACACATGACACATTCAGAGGCCAACGCGTTCTCACAGTACATATCATCCCAGTTAAAAAAACACCAAGGCAACTCTCTCTCTCTCTCTCTCTCTCTCTGGCCTAGTTCTTGTGTCCTGACATTGAGAAAGTCCAAACACACCAACGGGAAGTATGGGAGAGTTACAGCGAGTGCCTTTTCACCCAGACGCCCCAGTCCCAAAGCACTGGGGCCTAGCTTGCTTTTTGGGGAGGAGGATAAATAAGTGTGGGCCTCCAGAGGAGCTGGCCTGAAATGAGTGCAGGGCGCCATGACCTTGTTGGTCTGGCTGGGCCCGGACTCGGTTTTGGGAGGGGGGTCATCCATTTTCTTAATGGCCCTGTCAGATGACACCTGTGCTCGCCTCTCCCCTGTCTGGAGTGCTAATGAAGCGCGAGAGCAGGGGAGCCTGGGAGTCGGGGTCGATAGCCGAACCCTCGAGACTACAACCTCCTTCACTCTGTGTATCCTACGCCCTGTCAGTCCGCGGGCAGCAGGAGAAGCCAAACATTATCTAGACCATAGAGCCTCTAATGACTGCGGTGTAGCTTTTCACATGCCCTGCTCCTCTTGTTAGCGTCTAAAAGCTTTAAGCCGCCAGAGCCGACCTTGGATAAACCACGGCGCAGCACAAAGTCACGGCGCTAAAGAGCTCTCCGCTTCTCCTCGGGAGGAAATACCCTCAGTGCTCGTGGTGCATCAGAGCCTGTGCTCCTCAGGGGAGGTGTCAAGGCTTTGATGAATATTTCTCTATTAACCGCCTCCCTTTTGTCAGCGCCGGCCCTTTGTGTTGCGGGGCAATCCGTCAGACGGGGAGGAGAGCGAGGCATTCAAGTCCCAGTGACCCAGCGGTCACATCCAGGCGGCCCCTCCACTATGCTGCGGAGCCCCCCCCCCCCGAGCATAACAACCAAAACAAAGCAATTAAAAGCTGGGCCAACAACAACAACAATGGGCGAGGGAAAGTTTGAGCCGTAGGAAGGAGGGCAGCCCTCTGAGACAGGCCAACAGGCTAAATGTGACTTATCCTACCCACCACAAGGCACTCCTGTCAGCTCGCATGAGCCACAGATTACTGCACACAGCCATGTATTTCTATCACAGCAATAACAATATTTAGGCCTAGAGCGCACTACTACAGCGTGGACGCTAACCAGTTCACTGCATGAAGCTTGAATGGTTTTATAGCACCGAGTATATCAATCAATAAGACAAACCGGAATGAAATGCAATCAAGTATCATTTATTTAACAAAATAAGACGTTTTCCTGTCGGATGGATAACACAGCCATCGCCAAGTATTTATTTAGTCATTTTTATCTTTTCTTTTCATTTTGGCCAACAACGCCAACTTACCAACCCAAGTAAGGCTTTGAAAAAATATTACATCTTTGCATATTTACAAATAAAAAATAAATGGCAAATGTTACAGAAAATGCTTGTTGTCAGGACATGCAACATTCCTGTCCTCAAGTCTGAGTAAGCAAAGGGGAGAAAACAGCACAACATAGAAGAGAAATAGGAGAATTCATTCCTCTGAAAAAAAACAAAACCTTGGTTATCTTTTGCCATGGTGCAAGATTTTTTTTATATTTGAAGTGTATGGTATAGTAATACTATAATTAAAATATTTTTTTAATCAAATATGAATCAACAATTTATTTGGATAGCAAAATGTCCCCCAAACTTGAATATGAAGCGCTCAAGTGAAAAATAAATACTTTTTTTCTCAGTCCTGGGAGAGAGCGAAAAAAAGAAAAGAAAAAAAAGAAAGCAAAATCATCACAATCCCACAAAGTAATCACATTCAAGCTTTTTGTTATCCAGGTTTCCCCCAGTACACCAACGTCTCTGGAACTGGTCCACGGACCATCCATCAGCACTGGGTCTCTGTCACTGGAAGGCCATTCAGAATCCTGTGGCTAACAGGTGGTATTCCTGGCAGGCGGCCCTGTCACCCGGCCCCCCGACCTGACCTGTCCTCTGGGCTTGGCTGTGTGCCTGAGATGTCTGCTGTCTGGCAGCATCACTGCCATCACTGGTATCCAAGGGCGGAGGCTGAGCCCAGTCTCTGGCTGTAGAGGGCATAGGGGGAGTAGTAGGGCGACGAGGCCTGCAGGGAGTGCATGGGTAAGCCGTGGCCTCCTGGCAGGTGGGCCTTGCTGTACGGGTGGTAGCGGGCTAGACTCAGACCCGGGGAGCCTCTCAGGGAGAAGGAGCTGGGCAGGGAACCGGGGCTGCCCGGCGGGGGAAGGTGGAGGTGGCAGGAGGCTGCCGCCGCGGCCGCTGCGGAGGCCGATGGGTAGGAGGAGAGCAGCTTGCTGTCCATTCCTCCGGACAGGGCCGTGTGCGTGCGCAGGTGGGCCAGCAGCTCCTCGGACGTGGCGAATCGCTTGTCGCACGGGCCGCCCATGGACACCCAGTTGCAGGCGTGCGCCTGGGACTCGTTGGGGAGCATGAAGCCGTAGGTGTAGAGGGGGTGGGACAGGCTGGGGCTGGTGCTGGAGGACAGAGCGCCGGGGTGGAGGGAATGGAGGGGGTGGGAGGAGTACATCAGGGGGAAGCCGGACTTGAGGGCCGAGGAGGGATCATGCAGAGAGGGGCAAGGGGAGCAGCTGCTGCCCCCGAGATGGGAGGCGTTGGGGTAGGTCAGACAGTACGGGTCCCTGCATAGGCCCTGCATCAGGGAGGGAGGCGAGGCCCCGGTGAGGGGGCTGGAGCTAGGGTGCTTCCCTTGAAGTCCCAACCCGCTTAGGCTCGACTTATGATCCAGTCCAGGAACAAACTGAGAGGGGTAGCCGGCATAGGCCCCTACAATGGAGCCATGGTAGCCCATGTTGGCCGGGGGTAGGGGGAAAACAGAGTGGCCCGGTTTGAAGGGGGAAACTGGTGCAATGTGTCCGGAGGCCAGGCCAGGCTGAGAGGTCTGGTGGTCAGCCTTGCTCTCTGGTCGGGGGCTGCTAGCAGAGCTAGCGTTGCTGGAGTTGGCGCTAGCCCGCACGTGGCTAGAGTTGGCAAGCTGGGCACTGTCCATCCCAGTCTTAGCGTGTTCCGTGTCTTTTTTCCCGGTGCCGCTGATGCCGTTGCTCTCTGAGCTAACCTGCTCCAAGCTCCCAGGTTTGGTGCTGTCCACGTGCGTAGCCTGAGAGTTGGCCGGAGGCTGCGAGGCTGGGGAGTGACTCCGTCTGTGGCTCTGCGTGTGGAGGGGAGGGGAGCCGGAGCTGGGCGAGTGGGCAGAGTGAGGGGGGAAGGAGCTGCTCCCTCCAGTGGAGCCTCCGTTGGGCACCCTGAATCCGTTTTTATCTGAGGGCCCCTTGGTCACAAGTCCGTCCTTACGGCATTCTCCTCCGGATTTGGAGTAAGGCTTGAAGCTAGACTTGTCCTCCAGGGGTTGGTGCTGTTCTCCAGATTTGGAGGAACGACTGGAGGAGTCTTTGTCAGATAGGCTGCCTGAGGACAGGGAGGCCAGCTTGGAGGAGGAGGGAGGGTCTGGTTTGCCAATCTGAGAGCAGGTCTGGGCCAGCAAGGCCAGGGGACTTTTCTTAGCATCAAGCTAAAAGGAGTAACAGAGAAACATTGTAAACAATCTGACAATGAAGTCACAAGGCCCACATTCAACTGCTGGACACGTTTGAATACCGTCAGTTATAAATAACAGCTGTAACCTAACAAAAGCATTACATTGCATGATAAACTTTTGTAACATAATTTATTTTCGGTGAAGTCTTTCTATCACCGTACAAAAAATGTTTCACATTTTCCTGATGTTGACTCTTCTGAGCAAATGGGCGACATCGTGCACAACTATTTCAGCCTTATCTTAGATTGGCCATCACTTCCCTGGATTATATAACTACATCGGTATATCGGTATAATTACAGAAGATCATGCCAGCGCAGTTTTGTAAGCTGTCTTTAACGTACCTCAATGCTCACTGGCGCAGACGTAAGGGGCTGGAGATACTCCGGGTGTAGCAAGTGGCTGTGAGCAGTCAACATCTTTAGAATCCGAATAGGAAGCCTCTTTTCTTGTCGTAAAGGATCCGAAGGACAGGTAATAGAAACGGATGTTCTGTCCGTTCCAATCTGGTGTGCGTTACCACCGTCGTTAGTGGTGCGCAATGGGGACTGACTGCGTAAAAGCGCTTCAGATCCACCGGGGATATTGTTCATCTGGATCGGGTAAACGCGGAGTTCGGGCGAGGGCAGGGAACCAGTGGGTTCAAGTCGAAATTCATTTATCACTACACGGTACCATACAAAAATATATTTAAAAGCGATTACAAGAAAAGTTGATTATTTGTGCCTATACGGCGGTGCGTGCCCCTCCTCTGGGAGCAAGTTGTTTTTAAATAATTTTTTTTCCAAATGTCATCATTGCTAGGTCCTTAATTCACACAGACAGTTTTCCACGGAAATTGTATTTCCTTAAGCCAGTGTTCTAAAAAAGAAATAAAAAGGAAGACTATGCGCAGTCGTATTACCGGACAACTTCTGTCAAAACACTGAAAATAATTTTCCCGAAGAGAATATGATAAATCAGTTCCAATATATCTCTTTCTGTTAGTCTCTCTCTCTTTCTCTCAACCTTCTTGTAGGAACCAGTTCGACAGTCTAGCTTACAACACTCATCTCACATACTGAGGATTTCACATACTGAGGATGTGAGGAAGAGGAATATCAGAGCGAAAGACCACTGTCCAATCACATGGTTCTGCATACCTAATAAGGGGGACGGTGCTTTACTAGTAGGCGTGGTTTACCTACCTCGCTCTACTCCTGGTGTGTCAGAGAAAAGTAGAAATTTGGTCATTCCTAAATTAATATAAGTGAGTAGAAATACTGCTTTTATGAGAAGGTTAAAAGACCTTTTTATGGAAGTTATTTTAGGGAAAAACAGCTTGCTGGCTTACATTCCTATGCATTTTTTTCTTTGACAATTTGAACAGCAGTTTCTCATCTATTCTCATTACGCTTGTAAATTAGGCTACCAGAGTTAATTAAAAATAACATCTCAATGTCCATTCTGGAATGTTAATGACCTTATTGCATTACTGATGGTTGAATTACGAATCAGGTAATTAACCTAATCTAATTACACAATGAGCAGGATGTATTAAGCCTGACAGATAGTATTACAATCAGACTGAAGTAGAGACACTTTGATGTTGTGGAATAGGTTTGCGCTGTGAACCACATAAGACAGGCATGACAAATAAGTTGTTCCCATAATAAATCATGTCCACATGATTCCATGTCATGTCTCAGGCCTAGGAAAAGAATTTTACATTCTTCCTTGCGTTAATTGATTGCACTTGAGAGACCCAGATAGACGACAAAAAAGAAAGTTGGCCACTATGTGAAAATAATGAAAAACAAAACGTAACAAACAACTTGACAGTAGAATATCTATGGACAAACCTTGTCTTAGTGTTGGCCTACCTACAGATAAACCTTGTGTTACAAAGATACCTTTTACAATACTTGGTAAGCTCGTACACAGTACGACTTCAGTGTGGGGATTAATGAGCCTTTGAGGACTGTGAGTAAGTTTAGGCTTATCAAACGGCTGTCATTGGCAGAGTCCTTGACGGTAATGACCGAGGCCATTCATCTGCGAGCTGAGAGCAAAAAGGGAGTGGAACAGAGGGGGTGGACCGAGTCACTTTACCTTCACTCATCAACATCCGTGTTTGGCCTGTCATCGTGGGGCTTAGCCATCACTTACCACCCCCGCGCGCTGCCACAAAGGCTGGAATAACCGGCAGAGATCCAAGAACAGGCCAACATGTAAAGGCCTCACAGGTTAAGTGCGATGTGATTTTGAACACTCAGAGAAATGACAGTCGCTTTGGAAGTGACTGGCTCTGCATCCCGTGACTCCTGTGGTGGATGGATAACACACGGGCTTATGGATGAAACGTTGGGCTTATGTTAGGACAATCATTTTGTTACACTTTATTAAGATGAGAGGAGTTGTTGGGTGGGTGGGTGGGTGGGGGCCGGTTTGAACCGAAGGACTCAGACCCAGAAGAAGCCGTGAATGTGGCAGGGCGGGGTTCAAACAACGGGGAGCGAGCTCCTTTCATGTGCTGCCTTGAAGTATGGCCGGGAACAGCTGCTTTGGCGTGTCGATGACGGATGGCCGCTTCCTGTTGTGGATATTTAAGGGGCTTGCTTTCCCGTTAAAGAGGCCGCTCAGCAGACAGATCCCCGTGGCCATTTGCCTTTCCATGGCCGTATCAAAGCCGCGCGGCGGGCCTGAGTGGAACCGGCCAAACACACAAACCCCCAGAGTGGACAGGCCGGGGCTGCAAGGGCCAAACAGAGAGAGGACCCCACGTGCCCCTTTGAGTCTGTGATTTACAGCCCCACTGAGAGCTGTAATGGACGCCTGAGCAAGGTGGCAGGCTTCGTTCATTCATGTGCTGAAAGCTTCTCTTTTCCCCTTACTCTAAAGTCAGTATATAAATATATCTCAACTTGGCTCCGCAGAGTACTCATTTGACGAAGACATTTTTGATGAAATGATGGAATGAGGAGTAGGGCTGTTGTAAATAAGGGCCTGACAGGGGTGTGAGGCTCGAGCTGTTTCTCAGGCCAGTCAATTTGTAATGCTAGGTTTCCATCCATTCAGTGGGTTCAGCCAGACAGGCGAGCCTCTGTTGTGTAGTGAGGGAGACCGAGGCTGAAGAACAGACATGTCGGCAGAGAGGGAAGAGAGAGAGAGAGAGTGAGGGACTGAGAGAGAGAGAGAGAGAGCGAGAGAGAGGGGAGAATGAAAGACGAAAAACAGAGAGAGAGACGGAGATAGAGAGAAGAGGAAGAATTACAAAAGGGGCAAGGGAAGCCAAAGGGAAGAAAATGAATGTAAATAACTCCTATTTAATTATCTGTGACTGACTTATGGGGTGTGTGGAATGGGAGTAGATGCCTGAGGCTGGGGCTCTGCTCTGGCCCTGTGTGTGTTTTTCCAGCAATAATAAAAGGCACCAAAAAAAGGCAGAGTATCAGACAGTTTCATGGGGTGTAGCAGACGTGGGAGAGTCAAACACTTAAATGAGCCTGGCAGGCAACATTCCGTGCAGGACAAAATGTTAAAGCGAGGATATCCTTGGGTTGAAACATCCACAAACACTATTCTACGGTGTACTTAATGTATTTTCCCATTTCTCGTTTATCTATTCCCTCGCTTTTACCCCCCCCCCCTTCCCTCCCTCTCTCTCTCTTAGACACAGAAAGTGGAGCACTAACACAGGGATGTACACAACAGACACACAGACACACACTACTATCAGAGTAGATACTATCTAAAAAGTGCATATTTACATATTTTTCATACAAAAATCGGTCCGTGCGTGTCAGAGCTTCCGTCGTGACTGAAACGCTTATCTCTACTTTAGGAGAATTGTCTCTCTTGTCAGCTCAGTCTGTCTGCCTAACTAACTCTCTTATCCACCCTGTCTAAAGTGTCGCCTACCTGTCGGCATGATAATCACACAGGGATAATAGGCTTCCCATATTTAATGGATTGCTATTTTCAGTTCCCGGAAAGCGATCCACATTCATGCAAGCACATACATCACAAACACTCGCATCCCCCGCCTGTGTGAGATCTCTCACAGCAAGGAAACAAAAGTGCCCATTGTCCTCCACATTAAGAAGTCATCAAGAGCAGGGAGGGGCTGAAGGGGGAATATCCAGAGAGAGCATGACTGACTGCCAGACCGCGTCTGCCTCCAATCAGATTGTCCTACATTGTTGTGTGAAATTTCAGCTGACATCAAAAGGTGTTCTTCCATTGGTCCGGAGAGGGCATTTTGATAGAAGCACAATCGAGGCATTCACAGGGCCCATGACAGGTTCTAGGCAAGGAACAACACCGGCTGCAAATGAAATCTCCTGCACATTCCTCACGCTTGTTAAACTCACCACTGCTTCCTCCTCTGAAAGTCACTGGTTCTGTTTCGATCTCTATCAGACACTTCTTGGCCTTTTTCCGGGTTGTGGCACACACACCGCGTGCACGCACGCACACCCACACACACACACACACACACGCACACATGCACATACACACCCACGCACATACAAACAAACACACGTATTGCGCTAAAGAGAGGTCTGCAAACACGGTGTTGTCACGGTATAAGTCAAGTGTGTCATAGCCTTAATAAAAAGCACATGAGCATAACGATATTATTCCTATGTCCAAACACCTCACTGTTTATAGACACTCCCAGCAAAGAATTCTCTAACATTCTGTAATGAAAACCAAAAGGCAGTTGTAGTGACGTTGCCTTAAATTGTAAATGAAAAGGAAATTTGTTTATAGCAGCATGGCCTACCTGTCACCCGTCTTCAGAATGAGAGGAAGAGAGAAAACCAGAAGGGCAGAGGGGCGTTGTCCATAACCATGTCTTTGATGTGTCAGGCAGATGGGGCCGCCCAATTAAAAGCCTATCAATGTGTAAGTAAATCAACGCCCATCCGTCTTGTCACATCAAACAAGCAGTTATTACTCCGTCCCGCCCTTCCCATTAATCTCCCAGCATGAGCTTGTCAACCCTGGGTCATGACAGCTTCAGAAATGTCCCTGAATGGAGCACGACTGGAGATGACTTGGGAATTGAATGACAAACAGTAGTTGTCGTCTGTCAAGAGTGCGTTGTTGAGATGACGAAAGTCACTTTCTCTCTGTCACTTTGTTTTTATTTGTGCCTGCCTTGGCTTCAGAAATACATTTCTGAATGTAGGCTACAGTTAAACAAACCATACATGCCAAAGGGAAGATTCTGTTGAAATGTTTTTATTAGGCATAAGTATCTCAACCACAGCTATTGTAGGTAGCTACTGTAGGCCAAGTTTGACACCTTCTACGATGAGAAATAATAAAAGAAAAAACGACACGCGAGGCTCTGGCAGGGGTGTGGTGTTTTCAACACATTATTCTTGCCGTGGTCTTGTGGTGACATAGCGCTCGGTCGCTGCCTAGCAGTAATTCACAGCCTTAGATGAATACATGAAAGTGAAGCAGTGCCATATATCACACTTCCCCCCTATGTGCTCATGTGTGCCCCGCAAAGTCACATGCGGCCGTTTGTCATCCGAGCGTGCATTCTCATTTCCAACTCTGTTTTAAGGGCTGCGGGCCAAGCTGACACTTATGAAATATTTCCCCTGCTGACCCCGGCTACTGCTGCAGCCCGGTGATTAATCCCCACTGCGCAGACAGGGGGAAACAGCCTGCAATAGCAGCCAGCCACACAGACCACTTATAGGCAGAACAGAACACAGCCAGCAAAGAAGACTCGACAGCAAGCTCAGGTTCGCTTCACGAGCGAGCCATACAGCTTCACCTAACGCAGTCTGATGAAGACTCAGGGTCACTCCTCCCCGCTCGTTTCTGTTCCCTTTGATTCGTGTGGGTTCGTTTTGAAACGTCTCACCTCCTGGTCTTCGTTGTGTGCATTCCTCTCATTTCCAGTCTGTATTCTCTGGGAGCTTCCAGCGCGCAGTGCGTGCAGATCCAGGAGGCTGGGCCAAGTATTTGGGGCCTTATGAAAGGTCATTTAGTTGCCAGGAGAGAGCGCAAGCTGCGCCGGAGAGCCTGCCAGAAGGTTACACCGACGGTGCTTCATAAATTACAGGTGACAGGCTACAGGAACAGCAGGAACTGGGCTAGGGTAGCATTTGGGGAGGAAAGGGACGAAGGAGTAAGTGCGGCTTTTTATTTTAGTTTCATTTGACGAATGCGTTTTAGTAGGGGGCAGAAAATACATCATATCACCTTTAATGGGCACACATTTCTGCAGCCATAACTCAGTGTTTAAAAATAGAGGGGAAAAAGAGAAAAATGGCGCCGTATATTCCTCCCAGTGACACTTTTACAGGCCCTCCCTGCAGTATAAAGGCATTAATTGCTATTTCAAAGCACTGTGTTAGACCCTATGCTGAGTACAACCAGCTGCCAGTGCAGCGAGGGGAGGAGTAGCAGAGAGGGAGCGACAGAGAGAGAGAGAGAGAGAGTGAGAGTAAGAGAGAGAGAGAGAGAGAGACAGAGAGAGAGCGAGAGAGAGAGAGAGAGAGAGAGAAAGAGAGAGAGAGAGAGAGAGAAGGAGGGCCACTCAGGACTTCTGGCCTTGGCAGATTTGGTGCGCTTTTCAGACAGGCCCTCGCAGCTGTAAATATACAGTGTTTGTGTTAGCTGTTATTAAAACCAAATCCATGGCCTGGTCAATGTCATCCGTTTTAGGCTATCTGCTGGGAAGATCTGACAGTCTGTCCCTTTCTTGACTGGGGAATAATGTCAACACATTGTGGACACTCGTGGTGTGTATGCTATGCTATTGATGAATGTCCGGAGGAAATACCGGTGCTCCTCTTTGTGTGTGTCTCCAACGTCATGTCCTCTCCAGATCACTCGCCATCGCGTTCCTTTCTGAGTCATATAATTTAGTGTGCACTTTGTTGCTTTTTGAACAACGCAGACCCTGTGATGAATGCAGAAAGAAAGAGAAACCATACACTGTGTGACCCCAGCCGTAACCGCACAGCTGTCAGTAACATTTATGTGTGCGTGCATGCGAGTGTGTGTGTGCGTGCGTGCGTGCGTACGTGTGTGCGTGCGTGGCTGTCAATGACGGGGGCTGCAGATGTTGTCAGCGGGCTGGCCTGATCTCATCACTGTCCATTACTGGAGACCTGATGAGGAACGCAGAGCACACATAGACTGCCAGTCTTTACACACATGCTCTTTCTCTCGCTATTAGTTGCGGCGCGTGACGCATAACTCCCAGCCTGGGTTTTGTCTCTTCGTGAATATATCTTTCCCCTGTCAAACCTGGGCCAGCCCTCTTGTTCCCGTCCCAGCACTCCTCCCTCCTCGTGTCAGTCTCTCTGATCAGTCTATTAAAACCGATTCTGGAGCCCCGCCACGCCACATCATTTATTTAAGCAGAGGCCAAGCAAAAGGATTGTTGTGTAAATCCCAAAGCCTTTTAGTAGATCAAAGTTCCAAGGCATAAATCACATTTCCCTGCAAATGTAATATTCCCTCCGCCGCTCTCCTCCCCTCTCTCTCCATCTCTCTCTCTCTCTCTCTCTCTCTTGTTCCCTGTGTGTGGCAGCACAGGGTTCCAGCGTACTCCTCCCCACGGGCCTCCTCGGTCCCTGCCCTTCCCTCTGTAAGTACGTCTCACGCACCCACATTGTCCCCTCGGCTCTCAATCCCAAACAACAAAGTAGCACTTCAAACATGGACTCCCATCTCCTGCCATGGCTCCCCTGTCTGCTTCCTCCTCCTCCTCCTCCTCCTCTTCCTCCTCCTTCGAGAGCGTTCATTCTTCATTTCCATCCCCCCTCTACTCCTCCTCCGCAGCCCCACTTTGTCCCTGCCGTTTTTCCTCCCTTTTTCGTCTGTCTCCGTAACCCCCGCTCGGTCTCGGCGGACTGCATCTGAGGTGTGCTGCTGTGGAGCAGTCCGTCCTATCTCCTTCAAACGGGAACAGATGGGGGGGGGGGGGGTTGTGTGTGGGAAATGTAGTTGCCGTGGAGTCACTCAGAGGAGCATTGGGTGAAGGGAGGTTTACCTGCCTGCTCGATCTGAGGAGGGAGGAATGAAGGCGTGTCAGCCATGTGCATGTTGAATGGAGAGACTTTACAGGGCACTAAATACCAACACCGTGGGAGCTCCTTGTGCTCTTTATCGCGGCGGAAACACGATCAACATTCTCTCTTGTTTTTCTTTTACTTTGGGATCTGTCACATGCCTCGGGCCTGTTGGCATTGTTGCGAAATTCCAAAGAAGCCTTGTCTCGTTCTCGGAGTAGCTAAGTCTCTTCCTTGTTTTTGGTGTGATCCGTGTTAGTCACCAGCCTCTCAGGGGTGTCGCCGTGGAAAGATACAGTTTGTGGACAGTCGAGTAGTTTTGATAAACAGCATCCTTTCACAGTCAGCCATGTATGACGATGGTGCCAACCATTGTTTGTGGGATAATTAGCTAACGACAGCTGTGCCTGCGACTGATGCCGAAAAGTGTCAGATGCGAATCTTGTTGTAGTAGGTTGTTTACGCTGTGTTTACGTGTTGTAAATAACCTAGGCCGGTGGAACAGAGCTTCATTGTTCTGGGTTTTTACGAGGGCTGCAGCTAGCCCACTAAGCCTCCGTGGTGTTATTGTGACATATCTGTCGCTGTGCCGGGGAGATGCAGCCTTTTTTTTCCCCTTCTTTCGATGTGTGATCTACCACAGCTCGCCCCGGCTGGCAGATCTTATCGGCAAACAAGGCAGACCTGCGTGCGGGGAGACACAATATAAAGAAGGGGGTTGGTGATAAAACTGTGAGGGATTAGCTGCCATTTGCCAAGCCTGGCGATGTGCTATCAAAACAGATTTGTGTGTGAAAATGGAACGACAGAGCAGGAGAGGTGATGGATGGGAAACGAAAGGAGGGAGCCAGGAAGAGTGAAGTGTGGGGAGGGAGGAAGCGAGGGAGGATGGGAGGGAAGCAGTCGTCAGACACAGAGGATTTTGTTGTCTGTTTCATTTGTTTTTGTCTGCACCCTTTTCCATGTCACTGTCTCTGTTTCTTTTTCTCTCTCCCCCTCTCTTTGAGATCTCTCTCTCTCTCTCTCTTTTGCCATCTCTCTTTCTCTCTCGCTTTCTCTCTCTCTCTCTCTCTCTTTCTCTGTCTCCAGACAATCCTTCAAATGAGTTGCGTGTCACTCACATCTGAACTTGCCGAGCAAACATTGTGGAATGATTGGAGCTGCCACTCAAAGTAATGTGGTTTGTGCCACGATTCAGAAAAAGGGCAAGGGAAAGAGCCACACACACACAGAAAGAGAGAAAGAGGGTTAGAGAGAGAGAGAGTAAGTGAGAGAGAGAGGGGGCGAGAGAGAGAGAGTCAGAGAGAGTCAGAGAGACCCAGTAGATATACAGAGAGCGACAGAGAGTTGACTGGTGGAGCGTTTAGTCAAATGACTCACTCAGTTTATGCTTCAGATCACTAAAGATAACTTTGAAGTTGACAGAATAAACGGGGTGTAAATCAGTTGTTTCGCTACAGAAACATCTCTTCGGAAATATTATGAATTCAGTCTTATTGTAGCTGCACAGTCCTGTCATTCCAAGCGCCACAAATTGAGAGCTAAAATTGCACTCCCAGAAATTAAACATCAACATAGCAATACAAAGCCTAAATGCCAGATCTTTTAAAGAGAGAAACGAAGGAGAGAAAGATTCATTTCAGACGCGACAGACGACAAATAGCCTTTGGACACTGACACGTTTTTCTCCCCAGTAAAACTAGCAAAGCGCCTGTAATTGGCTCTCTCTCCCCTTCGACCTCACCAGAATATCCTCCCCAGCCAAATGCCCCATTGTGCTAAACTTGTCACCCCATTGACAAGCTAATATCCCAATGCCTGGAAGCTGAGTAGCAGTCTAGCAGGAGTTGAAAGGGAGGTGCTACGTGAGGCACCTTTGGCTCATCAAAGTCAGCACACACACATCTCCCGAGCTGTGACTTTCAGCACCGAAGGTTATTGAGCACTCGAGGTGATTTTATTGCACCCAGCTGGCTGCCTATTCAGAAAGATGACACGGGATCTTGAAAGACGCCCCCCCCCCCCTTTAGGATTGGAGATGGGGCCTCTCGCGGATAGAGATAGAGAGACACATAAATACAACCAGGATGTCTGTTAACTTTTTAGGCGAGGAGAGGGTGGGATACATCCCCCCCCCCAAACCCCCACCCACCTGCCTGTAAACACTCTTTACAAGCTCAGACAGAGCTCTGGTGATGCTCGGGGTTAGGGTTAGGCTTTTACCCAGTCAAACAGTCCAAAGCAAGATGGAGGAGAGGCTGTAATTAATGTTCCACAAACTCAATCCTTTTCCCCTTCGGGCCAAAACTCTCCCCCCTCTTTCTTGCTCTCCTTCAGCAAATTAAATGATATCTCCACCCCCCCACCCCACACACACACACACTCCCCTCCCCCTCTTGCCTCCCCCCCGTCTTCTCGCTCACCGCCGTGTCTTTGTGTGAACTTGGGGGCGGATTAGAGTGTGAGGGCTGGCGTGTCGCGGTGACGGCCGCGGGGCAGAGCTCCTCGGGTTTGGCTGGCGGACGCCCCGTCTCCCCGAGGCGACAGCGCCGTGTCATCGTCCGTCAGCGTCGGGCCTGTCATCTCAGCGCTGTCAGCGCCCGCTCTGCCTCGCCTCCGTCACGGGCCCCTGTCGCTCCCGGTTCCCTTCCCCCGGCCCGTGATCTGAGACAGCCAGACAGTGTTGCTGCTGATCTCCGCAGCCCGACTCACCTCTCGCGCTCCCCTCACATCGATACCTGTTACGTTACACAACACGCGCCCGGGTCGGGGTTTCTGTTCTGTGTTTTTTTTTTTCTTTTCGCACCCGTGTTTGTGTGTGTGTGTGTGTGTTTGTGTGTGTGTGTGTGTCTGTGTATTTTTGGGGTTATGTGCGCGTTCTTGTTGTTGTTGCGGTTGCCTATGCATGAAAGCAAGGTGACAAGTATGTCAGTGTGTGTGTGTGTGTGTGTGTGTGTGTGTGTGTGTGCGCGCGCGCGTGCAGGGCTGGGTGTTCTGAGTGACAGTGTGAGTGAGGTGCAGCCAGGCGGCGGCTCTTTGCAAAAGTGCGCCTACCTTCTCTTTCCCACAAGTCCCTCTCGGCAACAAACTGTCACGGCTGACAGCTCCCACAAAGGAGGAGAGAAAAGGGAGGCAGGGGGTACGGGGGATTTAGAAAAGAAGAAGAAAAAAAAAAGTTGAAGAGATGAAATTAAAGCGAGGAAGGGAACCTGACAGCACCTTGAGAGGAGGAGCAGTCTGTGGGGGAAACGTATCTGGGAGAGCTGCCTTTGATCAGCGGAGGATGAGAGGGGGGAAGAGCTTGTAAAGGCAGCCCCTGAAACCCGTTGAAAAGACAGTGTTGGCCCGGCCAGTCCAGGGGATTCAGCTCTGTGACCAAACAGGGCCCAGCCGAATAACGGCCTGGTGACGGAGGAGGAAGACTGTGAAACGCAGGCTGTGAAACGCCCTGAGCGTGGCTCGGTGTTAACGTGGGACGTTTTTTTTGTGTCGTTCGTCAGAAATAGCAGAAGGTTCACCTAATTTCTTTTACGCCGACGTTGAAAGGGGAAATTCCCCAAACACAAAAAAAAAACGCATTCCCCCAAGATAGTTCTTCCAAGTGTTTCCCCTGAGAGGCAAACAAGAAACCAAAGGAACTGAAGTCTAAAAGGAAGAAAAACGAAGTTCACAGAGAAACCGTTGAACTGACTTGAAGGAGAACAACGAGACTAGAGAAGCGGAGGAGGGCAGGGCAGGCAGGGGTGGTGTGTGTGTGTGTGTGTGTGTGTGTGCGTGTCTGTGTGTGGGTGTGCGTGTGCGTGTGTGTGCGTGTGTGTGTCGGGGGGTGATAATCACCTCTATTTTGTGATTCGGGGGGGGCTCGAGGCACCGCCCCGTGCTCTCTGTATGGAGAGAGGACTACTGAGGAGTGCTGCTCTGCTGGGCCACAATGCAGGGGGCCGCACTTTGAAGGACAAAGCAGGCTGGGGCGCTGAAGGGGAGCTGCCTGCTGGCAGGATCTGAGGAGGCTGTTTACAGAGGGCCTCGTGTGATCTGCGGGCCCGCTCTGCCCCTGTTGTATGGAAAACAACCACAGCTTTGATGTCTCCTTTCTTCCCAGGAAGTCTCTCTCTCTCTCTCTCTCTCTCTCTCTCTCTCTCTCTCTCTCTCTCTCTCTCTCTATTGTTTTCGAGGTGACTCCCTATCTCCCCTTCCGTCTCCCAACTTGACTGCTGTGTGACTCCCTCTCTCTTCAAGTGAGTTTCTTCCATTTTGAATGTATAGCATTCGTGGATTGGCTACATCCTCTTATGCAAGGACATATGAGTGGTCGATTGTGTGTTGGTTTGGATATATGGATGTTGCAATGTGGTCTGAAATGTTAAAGTTTGTAGACTTGGTACTAGCAGTGGCAACAGCGGCGGTGGCACTGAAGTAAAAGGACATTGAAAGGTATCACCTTTGTGCTGGCCAATGTGTGTGTGTGTGCGTGTGTGTGTGTGTGTGTGTAACACTCCTTGACAGGGTCAAATAGGCCCTGTCAACAGACGGGCTCTCTTAATGTGACATATTAATGTGCCCTGCCAGTGCCAATAACTCAGCACAAGCAGCACATGTGTGAATATTTATTAGAGTCCATAACTTCTTCTCCCTCATAAAAATTAAATCTCCACTTGTGCTGGGAACTGCTGAGTGTGTTCCTAAACCATTGAACCTGTTTTGCTCCCTCAGATATACAGAGCTGGGGCAAGTGTGTTTGTGTGTTTGTGTATGTGTGTGTGTTTGTGTGTCTATGGGCCCAGCGGGGATCTGAGCTAAGCAGAGGTTTGCTTATCAATGATCGGCGTTGGAACAAATGAAGCACATTACTGACGCAGCAATCGTTTCGCTCTTGGATTGATGGATGTCGTCTGTTATTTCAGCTTAATCTATGTACAGTATCTCCAGTAGATTCACGGGCCATTACCGCCATGAGGCCAGGGACGTAAATGAGGCCTCATAAATCAAGTCACAAGCTATTCGTCCACAGGCGGTATGAAACTGTTGCAGCGTGATCAAAGCCCTGGTCTTTGTAGCGCAGTAGTAACAGTGGGTTAGACAAACTGCACTGGCAAGCCTCTTCCCTTGTTCCAGCGACAACCCCGGAGTGCATTTTTGGGCTCTGTGGGGATACTGCAAAACCAGCCAGAAAGAATGGCGACGGAACAGCGGGAGTCCAGATCGGAATCCAAAGCGTTTGAACACCATCGTGTTCCCGGTTGAGCCTATTAGTAAAGCCAAAGTATTCCGTGTCAGTGGAGAGTACCTGAAGCGCTGAACTGTTCAGGCCTAATTCTCTCCCCCCTCTGTGAGGTCAGGCAGCCTGGGTTACATGCTAGCCAGTAGGAATGTGACTTGGATGCAGCCTCAGGTGTGGGCTGAGGGGCCTCTGCAGGCCTCTGGGAGTGACAGCCATTCAACAGCTTAGAGGAGATGTGGATCAAAGGGGATTAGGAATGACAGCTATCCGGCCGTGGGCTTGGCCGCGAGGTCTCGCGGCGCTCCCGTCTCCCCGTCTCTCCGTCTCTCCGTCTCTCCTCTCTTTTGATTTGCCCGTGTCCTTGTTCTATCTCTCTCTCTCTCTATTTCTCTTTGCCCCCGCTCACTGTCTCTGCTGGCACTCTCCCTCTGTCCATATATCCCTCTTTCCATTCTCTCCGTCGCTGTCTTTCCCTCCGTCAGTCCGAGTGAAGAGATGAGACTGTTTAGCCTGGGCCGGCAGAGTCTCCCGATGAGCCATCGGTCTTACCAGAGTACCAGGGCTTTATCACGGAGTCAGGGATCATTTTTGGGCAGAAAGATTCATTTTATGGGAAAAAAAGAGAAAAAAGAGGAAAGAATAAGGATGAAGTGAGCATGTTCAAAGTTAATAAGACGGTTTATTCTGACAGCCGAATGAAATGGCAAAAAAAGAAAAAGAAGCGTAGCCAAAAACCGGCATTTAACTCAACCGCTGGGGTGATTCAGCTCACACAATGGAAGGAGCTCCCACCGACTCCTCTGAGTCATTCCCCTCCAGTGGACTGTTGGCATCGCCTCGTCCCACCCCTCCCCGACCCGTGGCCCCTGGGTTTACCCTGCCAGTGGCACCAGATGACTGACACACATGTTCCGGCACCAGTCCGGACCTCCCCCCGCCCCCTCGACATGGTTTTCCACGGCGAGTGTGACAGATTGCCTGACTATACACATGACAGGGGGCTTAAATGGAGGACAAGAAATGAGAACCGACATGCGATTCAAAAGGAGGAGGTCACAGGGGACGACCCCCCCGAACCAGCACTAATTGTAAACATACGATCGGCGATGCACTTTGAAAAGGACGCTATTGCCCTCCTCTACACACAGACTCAGTGGGGGGGTTTATCTAGCCACCAATCAAAACAGAAATATAAGGCAAAGCCTGGCCTTAGCGCTACAGTGGGGTGGCTCAGATGGAAAGTGACAGCTTGACACGTAATATGGCAGCCGTAATGTGATTAGGCCAGCGTGCTGCTCTTTTCCTCACACAACTCAGGGGCCGAGCCTGGGCCAAACTCGGCAAACACACTCAGACTACCACATCTAAAAAAAAGGGGGGGGGGGGGGAGAGGCTCGTTTCTCTCGCGCTACAGTTTATCCAGCAATGCGGCACGCTTTGAGATAAATTGAGATGATGCTGTTTTGGAATCATAACTCAGGGCTGGGGAATTACAAACACATGTGGGGAGAACTGCATGTTGATGTGCCAGAACACTGACCGACTTAGAGGATGGAAGGGAAGGCATTCTAGCTGTCATTACCAGAGGAGTTTTTGTTCATGCTCACGATCCCTGACACAACTATTATTTCCTCCATTAAAAAATGAATAAAGGATATGGCTCGATTTGATACATAAAATAGCTACAGTTAATACAATTGAAAGATTGAGAACGAAATGGCACAAGCGGAAATCTTAACTATGAAAGACAGATGGAAAGGTCTGGCAGGAGAAAGAAATTTATGTGAAATAAATGTAAATGAGAACAGCAGGGATTTCAATTTAATAGAAAATCTATTAAAAAAAAAAGTCCACAGTAAAAAAAAATTACAGAAATTGTAAAATTTAACCGAAGAAATTGAAAGAGGAAGAATTATTGCATTCTGCCAGATTTAGTGCGGTCTGGAACCCCGAGCTGCGTATACATTTCTAAACGAGCCTCCTCCTCAGATGGATGGATCTCTGTTCCCGTTTAATATAGAAGGGAGTAAGCGTGGACTTTTCCAAACCGTTTCAATGAGGTTGCTCTTCCTGGGGGATTCCCTGTCTGTCAGAGATGACAGATTGAAAGATGTGGAGAAGTGGGGGCGGAGACACGACAAAGAGGTAAACTGAGGGTAAACCGACACTGCAGTCCAAACGGTGCTGGGAATTCAGATTGCTGCACTAACTTGCCAAACACAGTAAATAAAAAAATGTAAAAGGCCTTGGGTTTCCCAAAATGAGCGTCACTCCTCAACTGTGTTTAAAAATGTGTCAAAGTACCAGAGAGATGCACTCTGGCTGCCAGCTTCCCTGCCTTACTGACCTTTTTATAGCCTCCGCCCGCCAAATGAAAATGTGCAAGTTCTTTGTTTTTGTTAAACACTCTGAGTAGCATGCCAAATCTTACAATGTGTGGCTCGTCATGAAAGTAAATGAATGCTATCCATCATTCTCTGTACACCCCCCCCCTCCCCTCCACTAGCTTTGGAGAGGCTCTTTTCCTTCTCTTTTTTTCTCTTTATCTCGCTCTTCTTTTCTCTCCACCCTCCCCCTTGCCTTTGAGTTTAAGAAAGGGCTGTCAGAAGAAATCAAGTCAAGGCAAAGACATAGTTGAGCGCATGTGACAGGCTGAAAGCAGCTGAAATAGCCCTATAATGAGTCTAATAACGGTGTGGGTAAGCATCATTTAAGGAGGCCCGGACCTGGGAGGCCGTTGGGGGGGTTGCCTTGACGACGATGACTACACCCCTGGCTGGCTTTCTGGCTTACTGACTGACTGGCCGGCTGACTGATTGGCTGTTAGCTGGCTGAGTGGCTTACTGGCTGACTGGCTGGCTGGCTGGCTAGTTGGTCAGCTGGCTTACTGGCTGACTGGCTGACTGACTGACTGACTGACTGACTGACTAACTGGCTGAGTGGCTGACTGCCTGGCTGGCTGACTGACTGACTGTGTCTGGCTGCCTGACTGGCAGACTGGCCGGCTGGGTGCCTGACTGGTTGACTGGGTGGCTGACTGGCTGTCTGGCAGGCTGGGGATGATGTGTCCCTTTCCTCATTCCCAGTGACACAGCGTGGGAGGGGAGGGGGTGTTGCTGAGGCAGGAGGGAGAGGAGCCCCAGCCCCCACCAGTTTCTCTGTGGGCCTGCCCCGACCACCAGGGCCTGCTCGTCAGAGCGCGGCGGCCTGGCAAATCACACATGACTGGACTGACTGGATGGTTCCAGAGGCACTCTGCGACGGCGACCCCCGTCCCCTTTGAAGCGGGGGATCCGCGTGACCTCACGCCGCCCCAGGGAGCACGTGTTAACCTCAGCCCCAGCGGAGAGACAGCCATGAGAGAGAGAGCGAGATAGAGAGAGAGAGGGAGAAAGGGAGAGAGAGAGGGAGAGGGAGAGAAAGAGATTGTCTTAAGGGGTATAATAACAGGCAGTTGCCCCAAGTCAATCATCCACGATCACAGTGACACCGTTCCCTCAGGCGTAGAATATAAGGCAAGACAGCCGCACACACACACGCAAACACACACACACACACACACACATACACATACACACACAGACAGACACATAAATCACACACACACACACACACACACACACACACACACGCACACACACAAAGTCATACACAGAACACTGGCAGACAAACATGTCCTTGGCTGTATCCCTGGCACTGTCCCTATTGTAAGGGATGACAGGGTGTTGTTGGGGGCCAGTGGGGGCCGGTGGGGGCCCCTAGCTGTGTCACGCCGGGCTCCCAGGCAGCCTGCTGCACTAAAGTCTCCATTGACCTCTGTTCTCCTTCGACCGCCTCCATTTCTCTCCGTGTGACCGGGCCGCGGCGCGACCATAAGTCAACAGCGCGGCCCGTCACGGCTCCGTCGGTTACGGGAGACGTCCAAGATCCTCACTGTGCTCCGTGTCTCGCTGGGCGTCGGTTTTTTCCACACACGCCAGGACGATTCGCTTTGCTCCACAGCAGGAGACAGCAGCGGGGCCAACTAGGCAGTTTTGCGAGTTGTGTCAGGGGCCAGGGGTGTGTGCAGTACAGAACCTGTGTGGGAGTGTGTGTGTGTGTGTGGGGATAGGGGTGAGGGGGTGGGGGTTTGAGGGGTGGTCTGATGAGGTGGGGGGGGGGTAGAGAGGGTGAGTAGGAGACAGCCGTCAGGACCAATCTCGTGTCTCGGCAGAGACAGGTAGATGTGTGGGCTCTCTGCCTTGGCCGGTGGCCACCTTGTCAGAGTCACTTCCCCAAACTCCCAGTGAGGCACGGCGCCCCGAGCAGCCGGGCTTATGTTACAGTACCGCTAGCAGGGATAATGGGCTCACCCCTGACGTTTGACTGGAAGATTGGAGGTAAAGTTTGACATGGCCTACTCTTACCTCTGGCGCAGTTGAAATCAACCCAGTATACTTATTCGCATCTGTCCGCCTGTCTGTCTGTCAGTCCGTCTGACGGACTGTCTGTCCTTCCGTCCGTCCGTCTTGACATGCTGTCCATCTCTCTGCCAGTCTGCCAGTCTGCCGGTGTCCTGCCCACGCATTAGGACAAACATGTCCCGGAGTGTTTGTGAGTCACAGTGCAGTGGTGAAGCTGAGGAGACAGCTTGCTGACAGGCCTTTTATGCCACAGCAGAGTATGCCAACCAGGGAGATCAGGAAAAACGATCAAATATGTACCATGTCGTCTCCCTGAAAACCCCACACTGGATGCCAGTGATTTGTCATTGACAAACGCGCTTGGGTGCGTTTTGTATACGTGCGTGAGTGTGTGTCAGAGTGTGTTTGTGTGTGTGTGTGTGTGTGAGTGCCATTACAAGACAGCCTGCCGAAAGGCAGAATCTGTCTACTCGACATGTCTGGAGTGCATCTCCACCTCAAAGCTGCTGTTATGATCCCACACGTTCCCTTCTTGGTAAGCCTGCTTTTCTAAAAGCTCCCCCTAACCTACTCCAATTTAATCTTTGATCCCTCCAAGTGAAAGAGAACATTTCGTGTGAGGCAAAACGGGTAGAGAAACCGGCGGCGGCGAGCCAACGTGCCAAACATGGTTGCTGTCAGCCGCGTTGGGTTAATTTGATGCCTCTGTCTTTACCGCGTTGAGTTGAGTCTAATCCGGTGGAGTGCTGATAATGAGTGTTGGTGACAGGGATGTCAACAGCGGTTTGTTTCTCCAGCGCTGCCGGGGAACACTACCTGCCTGTGAGTCTCTCTTACATCACCCCGCGGGGGGGGGGGGGGGGGGGGGGGG
>JAVQIZ010082414.1:0-27114 GCA_036023535.2 Galaxias brevipinnis
GTCAAAGTTGGCCATATGACATTTATGCTTTCTGACTACTTCGGTTGGCGACAGGGAATAACAACTCGTAAAATTTAAAAACCTTTTTTCGACACTAAGACTGTCACTTTTAGAAAAAACGATAATTTATTAATTTGTTTTTATTACAAAACGTTTGCCAAATAATAAAAAATCTTACAAATTGACTGTCTAATTACCTGTTTTAAAAAAAACGGAAAACGCGTTTGTCCTGTCTACTATATATGTTCAAGTCAATTGAATGGATTATTTCGTTTTTCGCTGATTTGATTTCTAGCCCAAATAAACGACTTAATATCGTGGATAGGGCCAATCCCCAGGCACGTCAGATACTTTATGTAAGGTGATGATTTGTTGTAAAATACGTTTGTGAAGTGAAGCCTAATACTAATTACATTTGAACATTTGGACATTGATATTAGTAAAAGGTAATAATGTATGTAATAAAACATGCACAGAGAGAAAACAACTGAACCTTGTTTATTTACAACCTTCTGTAGAACTGTAGTAATAGTAATAACAGTTTGTGTGAAAAGGAGGAGCGAGAAGGGGAGGGGAAAACAGAAAAGGGTAGCTTGTTTTAAAGTCGGTCTATTTAATGCCACAGTAAGTTAGGCTTTAGCAGTTCACATCAAAGCCAAAAGGTTTTGGAAGACTAGGTGCAATCAGTGGGTTAGTCTTTTCAACAAGCACAAAATGTGTAGACTAGTAAGTAGCAAACTTTCAGCAGACGTTGTGCGAATAAAAAAAACGGCCTAGTTTTGTGATGTCGATCATGCCCCAAAGTGTATTTGCTCTGAGAAGAGACAAACACGAAGATGAAGCTCAGACTTTATGTTTACGACTTAATAGTGAAATTAATTTGCCTAAAAAGCGGATCTGTGGTCATAAAAGATAGTATCTGCGGTCAGAGTTCCACTGACTCATTTTACATTTTACAATCCTATAAGATATTTTCAGGTATTGTTGCAGACATCTAGTAAAAATATTCAATATATTTCAAGAAGAAATAAAAATTTTTGTTGGTATAAAATATTTAAATTTGTCTTGTTTTTAGGGGAAATTACATTAGACAACTCCAGGAAAGCGAGAAACTCAAGTAACTTGTAGCTGCCAGTAACTAGAAGAAATATCTTGCTTACCAACAGTTTCTGGCAAGCAAGAAAGCAGACACATGAGAGAAAATGAAGATCAATATAAGCAAATGTACACATTTAATGGGAGTGGATGAATGACAAACCTATTTTGTCATCAGTATTTTCGCAACGCTTTAATAAATCTTCGAGCGCCATATCTTAGTGGTATTGTTGATTTACTTTTTCCCATTGCTGCTTTTCTTCAAATCAAAGTCAGGCTGGTCAGTATTTCCATTGCATTTTTCCTCAGAACATTCTTGTGTTTGAGTCCAGTCCTCCCCATTGGTTTGTTTCAGGGTAACAGAGCATTTTCCAGGATATTAGGTTGAACTTGTCTGAATTGTCTTGCCAAAGTCCAATCCCGACCTTCTGTGTCTCCGGTCCAATCACACTCATCCCTGTGTCTGTGGTACAAATCACCTTCTCTCGTAATCGTACTGTCCAATCATAGCTCCAGACACATGGGTAAGTTGACAAACGTAAATACATTGTATTCTATGAGCACAGAGAAGCAGAGAAACACTGCATATAGCAGGATCACAAACACACCCAGTCGCACATCTAGACGCCAGCCGTTAAAATGGATTGCCAGAACCTGGAGAAAGGGGAGGGGGATTGTGATAAGTAGAGGTATACATTGTATACACACATACACATGTTCATGCCATCCCTGGGTTGAATCGTAATTTAAATACATTTAAATCCCCACAGGTCTGGTAAACACACTAAACAACATAACAATTATGCACAGAGTAGTAACTCACAGTGAGAGTCACAGATCCAAGCAGCAATACCACAGAATAGACCAGACCTCTACTGTTGATCAGCACCTAAAGAAGGGGCAAGGAAAATATAAGGCACAGGAAATAATGAGTTATAGGCAATGTTTTATCCCACAAACAATTCAGAACCACAAGTTGCATATCAGTCTTATATAATGAAGTAAAGGTCAAATGTTCAGGTATACCATCTAGTTTAAACTGAAGAAAACAACTTGGACCAAACTTATTTTTTATGTAAAAAATCTTATTTATGAATTAAAATATTAGCCTATAAAGGGTTGCTACAACACAATTCTTCAGATTCTATTTTTGCTCAATAAATTGTATCTCATCAACAAGTAGCCTACAGTAGCCTACCTCTGATCCGAGGTCAACAGCCAGAGTTTGTATGACCCATGGAACTCCCAGCCCCACCAGAATATCGAAGACGTTACTGCCAATGCTGTTGGACACCGCCATGTCACCTAGGCCTGGATGTCAAAGAGTGATTCATCAGTCATTTTTTCACTGGCTCAACTCCATTGAGTCTTGACAAGAATAAAGTAAGAACCCAAAGCAAAAAAAACATGAAATCTCAAAAAAGGAATTTTTAACAGCTTGACAAATACATCCATCACATGCAATAAATACTTGTGTGCCATTGTGTAAAGAGCTTTACCCCATGTATTCCTTACTAACTCATCAGGCATTATATCCACCTTATCCAGACACCTTGTCCAGCCTCTTGCACAAGCCCTAAACCCCTAATCCGGTAATGTCTGTACCTTGTCGTGCCACTATGAGGCTAGCCATGCAGTCTGGTACACTGGTGCCCGCTGCCAGAAAGGTGATGCCCATTATCACGTCAGGGATTCCTAGAGTGAACCCCACTACAGTCACCTGAACACATACCAGGATTAAACATTTTTTATACTGTTATCAGTAAAGGGACAACAATCAGTCAGAGACCTCATTGTTCAGTGGCGTACAAACATTGTTGACATGCAGATGCTGCACAAACACACCTACCATCCAGACCATGATGTAGGAGAAAACAGCAATCCAGATTGTGGCCAAGACAAACGAAAGTAGGAAGTATTTTTCCCATCGTAACTGGCTGCAGTCCGGCACCGTCAGGTACAGCAGAAAAAGGATTGGCCAAGACAGCAACCACTTAGCTCGTTCCATAAATCCACCTTATTTTGCATGTCAGACGCCAATTCAAATGTTATAGTAAAATACAACAAAGCAATGTCATAACTTTATGAATAAAACAGAAAGCAAAGTGCGTTACCAGGTGCAGAGAAGGGTGAGTTGACTCCCCCGTCTCCTCCTTCCTCCGCTGTCGGCTCCAGCAGGCTTCCTCCATTTGCCCAAATCTCCCTTTTATCGACGGTCGCCATCGTAACAGCCACGAAGTTAGATGAGTGCATTATCCGCTGTGGCATCATGGACATGCAAACACACACAGGATTTGCAAAGTAAGATAAGAATTTGCAAGTTGCTGCATTGATTGATGGGAGTAGATGATCGATCGTCATCCATGATCTGCTGCGCCGCCTGCCCACCTCATGGATGATGAGCCGGCTGGCCATGCAGAGACGCGTCTTGGGTCGAAAGTGTTTGGTTATCATGATCCGCAGCCCTGCCTCTGGGAAGTTATAGTGGACTGGGCTCCTGATCTGATCCTCTGGCCCAGCTGAACTATGAGTGTACGACCTAGTAGACTTCACTACGAATGCAGAGACATAGGCACACACACAGAGACACTATTACCATAATAAAATTAACTGTTCTTAATCACATACCTGTAATATCTCATTTTGACAGCATAACATGATAACTACACTAAAGGGTCACCAACAAGCACTATCAAATACACACAAGCACTTGAGACATAACAAACAACAGAGCAAACTCATACATGACCGGGAGTGATAGTTGACATGAGGAGCTGCAGGTTCCAGCAGTCTATGCAGTGGTTAAGAGTATCAGAATGGGTTGAGTAGGGCTGGACAGAAGAGAAAGAAAGCATTGACAGCAGACTCTGAGCAACAGGGCAGACATGCAGATGCCTTACACAGAGACATTAGTGCCAGGACAGTGGCTGAGAAAATGAAAGTGGAAGATTGAACTCCAGCTTATTAGAACAGCCACAATGGGGCAGAACAGTCGGGAAAGAGGTGATCAAGCAATGTTTTGAATTTGAGGTGTGTGTAGAAGTCTCAGCCCAGTCAGTTTATCCTCACCTGGTGGGCTGCTGCCGAGCAACGGTTTGGTGGGGTCGTCCCAGCAATTGCTATTAAAATCATTACTATCTTCAAGCTCGCTGTATGCTGTCTGACTATTGGCCCTTTTCTCTTTCCCCAACAAATGGTTCTGTATGCTGCTGTTGAACCTAGCACACAAATACACATATATTAATTCCAATACCAGTGATAAATAAATTAAATGGACAGACAAAGTGTTACATTTGACTCACTTCATGATGAGAATGTATCCAGCATACATGACAACTAGAATCCCACTCTCCCACCTGCAATCACATTCACATACATGCAAATAAGGAACAAAAAAGTAAGCACAGAAACACTGGAAATGTACAAAAAGAGGTTACTTACCAAACGATTTTCCCATCATAAATGAACTGAGAAAAAGAGAAATCATTTAAGAGTAGAACATATGTATTCCACAGACCCAAACGTGAAAAAAAGTTGGCATGAATGTATACCGCCTTTGGCTAACTAAATAATAGACATCTGACTAAATGTAGCCAACTCACCATTATGAGAGCCACTACTGAGAGAATGTAGCAGAGAGTGTCACGAAACAGTGGATATTTAGACAGACACACCACCTGGGAGAGACAAAGATTGTGTACTCTCTGTGCGATCTGTGTAATCAGTTCTTTACTTTTTTATGCTCAATTTGTATTGAAAATCATACTAAAACAAAGTATTATTTAAACTGGTTGCAGAAAAAGTAAATTTATAATCTTGGAGCTAGGGTAATTGCTTACCCTAGCTTTAGGTGCTTGTTTCAAACTGATTGGACCATCGGCCAAAATGGAGCTTAACTTAGCCTCAGCAAACACACTGACCTACCTGCCCAGCAAAGATGCCACACACACCAATAATGCACAGGACATTGAAGACAGCTGATCCTACGATGGTTCCCACCCCAACATCGCCATGGGTTATAAAGACACCTGGGGAAACACATTTTAGCTTTGAAGGCTTTTATGAAAACCCACTTTGCTTGGACAGTGGCTTCTTCTATTTCTTCTTTCTGCTGCTCCTTTTGCAATCCAGTCAACGAGGAACACCAACACTATATCCTAGTATTTGGCTTAAGGGCCACCTGATTCGCATAATCATTCATTATCAAGATATTTTCCACTTCCAGCATTCCTTCTCTCTTCCAAATACTTGTGAGAACCTCATGACTTCGTATGAAGATAGGGGTGACCCAAATATAAATTGTCACTCACCAATGATAGAGGCAAACAGCTCGGGAGCTGAGCTTCCTGCGGCCATGAAGGTGGCTCCTGCTACATCCTCAGTCAAGTGCAGGTTCTAGCACACCAGACATACATAAGCACAAGCTCCACTAGAGGAAGGATGGAGTGGAGAGAAGGAGGTAAGGGTGAAGGAGAGAGAGAGGTCCTACCTCACAGATCTTCTCCAGGGATGGGACAAAGTAGTCGTCACAAACAACGGCCAAAGCAAAAAACATATAGAGAGCCTGAGAGAGAGGAGGAAGAGTAAACAACGGTGTATCAGACAAACATGTATCAGCTCCACTCTCACAATCTCACACAAAATCCTGCACACGCTCTCCTACCGCAAATATATGGAGCACAACCGCTCCATTTGTTCTTTGTGTGTTGGTGAATATGTCCAGTGGAAAATTATGGATTGCTGAAACACACACAAAGGAAAATAAATAAAGGGTGTAATGTGTAACAACGTCACACTCCTAACCCAGATTGAAAGAGAGAGAGAGAGAGAGAGAGAGAGAGAGAGAGAGAGAGAGAGAGAGAGAGAGAGAGAGGCATGGGTGCATGTGAGGGTTTGTGTACCTGGTTCTGTGCAGTTTCTGTCTAGAGTATTGTTATCAACAGCCATCAGTCTTCTTCCTGGCAGGTCAGTGGCATCAGGAACATACCTCTTTGGCACTGTGCCTAGACAACAACCTTGATTAGACCCAAACATCATTGCTTCATACGGTGGTCCTACACTGCTTCTACACCCAGACAAGGGTAACTTGTACATGCTTTAAGAATCAACTATTTCAACACAACTATTGTCACAAGTTAGTTACACGGTACACATCTCTGTAAGAGGATGGACAGTAGGTTTATCCATTTTAATTCACTAATTAGGTGCGCTTTACGGGACTTCCTCTAAACCAAGGAGGTGTAGTCTTAGCCCCTCACTGTTGGATAACACGCTTGGACAAATAACCCAAAAAATACAATTTACATACTTTATAGGCTAAAGCCTAGTATCTTGACAAAACTACAGATGTGAGCAGTGATCTATGCCGTATAGGCCTACAGTACAGATATATTCCATCAACATTATTAATCTTGGCATAATGGATATATCCTGTGTTTTTTTACGTATTCAATGATATATTCCATCTATATTAAACCATTTTTAGGACATTATGTTTTGAGACACAAAGGTCAATAGTGGTTCATATCATTTTCTAGTTTATATCCAAAACACAGAAAAACAGATCGATTGTCCCTTTCACTTAATGTCAATTTTATCCATTTCGTTTGGTCATTTACCTGTGCAGGTAAGCAGGATCGACATTGCCCAAGATACACCAAGCGTCCCGCTGATCAAACACACTTGCAGGAGCATCATTGCTCTCCGTTTACCATTTCTTTTTGCCTGGACACTCCTAAAACCGGTGTGCTTGTCCAAACTGGAGCTCTTTTCCCGTTCCATGGTTACTTGGTTCCAAGCGCATGGACAGTGGCCGTATCTCTGCTGATTATCTTACGAACAACCCCGGGTACCCTGTGGAGCAGTTTACGCGGACCAAAGGAATTTCACAATGGGCTAAGTGAAAAGGCTGGTATACTGCCGACAGTCGGACATAGCAGGGGAACAGCTATGATTTAGATGTTCGTTCAATAAATCCTTCCTATTGCGTCCAACAAGGGTTTTTGTTTACTGTGGTCTTCGGCCTCTCTCGGGTATATTTGTCTCATCATAAGGATAGAGGACTGTTGAGCTGTACCTTTCGCAAAGCGCGCTCTCGACACAAGATCGCAGCCTGAAGACCGATTTCACATGCCTGCCACGTGATCATAAAATAATAAAAATAAACTCGCCTACCACTCATTACTTAAGTTAGTTAGTCGTTAGTCCATCCACCTTTAGAGTGAAATATAAACTGGACTCTATCTTTCTGGGAGAAAAAAAGGTATCTTATTTACAGGGTGTCATATGATAGGGATATTATTTAGCGTGCCCCTGGACACCCTGCTCATGAGGCATTGGAGTTCATGATAAGGCAGGGTGTCATAAGAATGCTATTTTCAGAAATCCAATCCTTCCTCTTTGTTTAGCTCACTAATAATATGGCAAATTGTGTTTTCTCTCTGCCTCTGTAATTTCTCTCAGACAGGGGAGGTTGCAGGGCAATCACATGCTCCCTGGTCAATCAGATGACTGATGAGTCAGTGAGTCCCATGGAAGAAAATACTTTATTTGTTTTGTTTATGTGTTCTGTTGCATATAATACCCATCCAAAATAAGTTGGCTCATTACTTTAACAGTCAGTTGATCACTAAACAGAGTACTGTTTCTCGGGAATCAAAATATCCCTGTGTAGATATCCCATATGGAACCAATCAATGAGTTATCAAGAAAGCATCAGTCATGTGACCCATGACATCAAGGTGTTAGATAGGGCAGTCATGAACCATACAAACAACCATTACAAGCCATAAAGACACAGCACTGACAAATACTATCAAAATTAATGCATTTGCTACGTCAATTCTCATATGCAGTATAACCTTGCCAGTTACCCTCATACTGGGGCAATGCGAGAAAGCAAAAAGATTCTGGATGTGTATTTGCAGGAGCAGAGTAGCCTGCTGAAAAGGGGAAAAGGCCCCGAGGATGGTCTGGTAGCCCTTAGAGCCTCTGACCTACAGTGCAGTGCCCGTGTGAATAACTAGCATTCTCTCCATGAGTGTGTGAAAGTTAGAGAGCGAATATGTGTGTGAGTCCTAGCATGCTGTATCAGCTGAGTGGGATTTATGGTCTGGGCACAAGGGGATTAAACAGTAGGGAGTGTGATTGCATGCAAACTATGGAATACTGCACGGGTCTGTGTTTGCTACATCCAGAGTAGCACTCCACCACAAGTTCTATTATTAATCAGTTACATCAGCAATTACCTTTGACCCTTTTTCATGGTAGTTATACACACACATCAACCTTTCCATCCACCAGCCCCGCGTGGTAATTGTACATGTTTTTACTCTCAAACTGCCGATATGTAGGAAAGCCTTCAAATGGACAGTCGGCAGTTTTAGCCAATACAGTATTATTTTAGCCCCAAAAATAAGGAGCAATTAGTTCCTAGTTAACATCAATAGGAAACTAAGTTTGTATGTGTGTTATTAATTTGTAAAGATGGGTCAGTAAAGAAAAATCTAGAACTCAAAAACAACCTCTAGTTCAATAGTTTTGCAAATATGAAATAAAGTTTTAATCAATTGAATCATTTAGAACAATCTGACCTATCCCTTAAACCCATCCCTGACTCGGTAGTTGGAGGAGCTCCAATTTCACTGGACTATTTTAAGAAAAACACAATTCAATAATCCCTTCTAAATGTGCTGTCTAAACCAGTTACATTATAGGGTAGACAGGGTTGGTTCCACTGGTCTACCTAATCCAGTTTTTCCTCAAAGTTGGCAGGTGTCACAATCGCTCTGCGTTTCAACTGGAAGAATTTAATGGTGCTCAGGTGCGGTATGGTAATACCACTGTGGTGTAGTATGTATGCCAGCAACATCAAGATCCCGAGTGTCACAGCGGCCATGTTGCTCACCAGGAATTGGGTTGGGAATGCGAGCGGGGGTTCCGCCACGTAGAGCTACAGGACACAGACAATAAGTACGTATGTCATATTGCTTGTGAGACAGTTAAGGAGAACAACATAAAATGGGGGGAACAGAATACGTGTTTGTGTGTTCACGTACTTACCTGGACTTCCTCCTGTAAGTCACAGAGAACCACTCCAGGGACAACCGAGATTCTAAAGTGGAACAGTTCCGAGCCCTGTTGGTGAAGGTTGAAGATTTGAATAAAGACGTCATAGGCAAATACATACAGACACAGCCAATTCTCTCTCCAAGACACATGCAAACTACACAGCACACACACACACGCAAATGTACATTACTATCATAGGTTGACTTAGTCATGTCTGTGTGGAACACAATCAGTCGCTTATATTTGGCTTCTATGTCAACCAACTGTCATCAGGTGTTCATACAGCATTCATTCAAGATAAACGATTAAAAATGACAAAGATTGTTATATAGCTGACGTCTACAGATGGGTGAGAAGAGATCCTACATAAAGGCTGATCTGCAGGTGCTTTGGGTTGTAGAGAGTATTGTTGAAGCTTCTTTTTAAGAACTCGCGCATCTTCTCCAGGGTGGGCGTGGCATGAGTTCCTATGACAAAGTGACAGCCAACAGTTTTCCAAGCTATAGTAAGAGTTTTTTGTGAACCACTGGTTAAAAATGTGTCCCAGATGAGCAAAGAACTGAAAAAGGGCAACTTTTGCTAATGTTAAGGCACAGTTTATCGTGAAATAGCCTAATTTATAATTTATTAATTTAATAATTTTATTAATTTATATAAAGGCTTTGGGTTCCACAGGTTCATATTTCTTTCCCCATGTCTGGGCATATGTGTGTGTGTGTGTGTGTGTGTGTGTGTGTGTGTGATACCTGTGACCCTCCAGTTGGTTCGATTGTTGATCTCAGTAACAGTGACAAAGTAAGGTGAACGGAGTGGTTCATCGTTGTGCTTGGCTCGTCTCAGGAAAAGAGTGATATTGTAATTAACAACAGGGAAGATCAGCCTCAGCACCTACAACAAGATACAAATGCGTACATACAATTTAAGGATGGCCATTGCGCTTAATAGGGATGCACTAGTTGAAGTGAAAACTTGTTTAGTGTTTTTCTTTCGTTAAAAATTCTGTTGGCTAAATAACTGATGTCATGTAATACAATGTAGATCCGGCACAATCAAGCTAATTCAAGAGTTGCATGTGTTCAGGGAACGTAAATGAACAGTGGGTCAGCACCCTCTGTCTGCAGTCCGAGTTGATGGCAAGAGGCGACACTTTGAGAGCGTTGGTACAGTCACACTCCTTGGCAGATTTCTTATGTGCACACTGTTTATAGTGCCCCGTATTCTGGAAGACAAACACACAGCATGGCAACGCAACTATGTGTTTCCATCAAGTGTGGTGTTACAGAAATACTGGGTTTCCAGAGCCCTTCCATGCGAACGCACCATCTGACTGGTGACTGACACTGATCAAGTGTCCTTAAAAGCAGAAATGTCTATTTTGCTCGACAATCCTGATTATTTAGCATTTCATACTGCATAGCCTAAGGCTAAAGGATGCTTATTGTTTGGTTTCAAATTTCTGACCGAGATTAAGAAAAGTTTTGTCAGCAACAGTACAAGGGCTGTTTTTTTATATTATAGCTCTATAAACACTTAAGGAAATCAAGTGAATCCAGAGATCCCAGTACGTAAAGGTCAGGTATTGAAAAAAAAAAAACGTATCCGGTGAAGGGGCTTTGAGTACGGCTGAGCGTTTACCTTAGAGATGGGGTAGTGTTCACGAGGGCGGGGCTCACTGGGGTCAGCATTGTAGATGTTGTCAGAGGTGGGAATCATGACACCCAGATTAGATGGGGGACGATAGTTTACCTGCACACACACACACACACACACACACACGCACACGCACTGTCAAGCCGCGGAAGATAAATCAGCATCAAGCCCAATTCTGATAGACCAGCCCTGTTAGTATCGAGTGAGAAAAGTTGTAACAGAGGGGGTGATAATTTCTCAATGGTTGGCTGAACAAAAACAAGGAATAAAAAGGTAGAGTCAAGGGCAGACCGAGGACCACCTCACAGAACGGACGGATGAAGAGAGGACAAAGGAAGGAGATGGATGGTGGTCTTAAGGGTGACGAAAAGTGAGCGCTTGGAGAGAAAGGACAAATACGACCAAGATCTGTCTCACAGGCAGGTTGAACAGCCTTTCTCTGTCGAATTTATCCAGTGGATTGCCGTGGACCCAATCATAGTCGCTGATTGGGTCTGACAAAAGGAAGACAATGGCCAAGCCCTCAGGACAGGAGTTCTGGAGGGTGAAGGTAAAGGAGGCTGATGTGCACAACATAGAGGCTTCTGGAATGAATACTGTCACTGTGGTAGTCGCCTGGGAGGACAAACACAAAAGTACAAACACACTCAGACACAAACACACATAGATGTATGCAGGTGTACATGCAAAAAGGTTACACATAATAAATAATATATAAATAAGATATAAATTCAGGAACTCGAATTCAAACGGATTTAAATAAAACATACCTAGTATGTTTTAGTAAATTTGAATGTGAACACTGAACATGTGTCCGTGTGTGTCTAACCTTCTTGCAAAGGTGACTGTATGCTGTTAAAGTCAACATGTGGTTGTTGGTTTTATCCCAACTGTGTTTAGCGGTCACTCTCATGGCCAATGGGTTAGTGAGAACTACACGCATGAACTTCTTCTGATACGCCAGACACAGAGCTGCAAAACAAACATTTCTTATTTCTATATAAAACTATATTGTGGCAATACAATTACCAAAACTATTATTTCTCAGAACGAGAAGTGATCAATAGAATGATAATTTCTTTCAGATTTTCATATACCTTCTATATCAAAAACTGGTTAAGGTTCACTTACAGAAATCAGACATAAAGGCTTTGAATGTGAAGGTAAGCTTTTCTCTGACATTGATCTGCACCAGTGCATTCCTCTTCAACCCATCTAAGGATTGCATCTCATGCCTGCATGGGCCCTCCTTCATCCCCCAGCTGTCCAATCCAGAAGCGTCAAAGAGAAGCCACTCCCCTGAGTTGTGGCGGGTATTGGGCTGTATTAATGCTGGCATGGTAGATTGGGCAACAGCTCCAATCCCTGGCAATACACCTGTTATCAAGTAACTACTGTAACCAGGGGCAACTGCTGTTTTCCCGATGTGAGTGAAGTTAAAATCTGGACAGACAGTAATTGTCTCTGGTAGACAGATAGGCAGACAAAAGAGCAGAAAGGCAGACAGACAGACAGAAGGACAGACAGAGAGGGAAAGAATAAACCACAACACTATTAAAAATAGGACAATTATTTTGAAATAGTTTGTCAGAACAATAAAGTTTAATGTAATGCATCCTAACATTATCAGTAAATTCACAAAAACAAAAACAAAACAGCCCAACAAAACAAACTAGTCTTTTATTTGATGGTCCCTATCTCTTTCGTGGATATTCAAACAGTTCTAATGAAGTTATGTTTAATTTATGGGAAAGATGAAAAATAAAGATGAAAAAAGTAAAATGTTTTCTTCACAAGGGAACTCGGGACTTTACAGAAATGTCTTACTGAATTCTCTTTCAAAACAAAACAGACCTTTCTCTACATTCCAGACCTAAAAGAAATGTATTATAATAATTCACATCATTAGACTAAGGGTTTAACAGGTGGGCGTGATGAATACACTCACCTGATTCGACCAGCCGAAGCCGTACAATCTGACCCAATTTATCTTTCTTCTTCACCAAAAGGTCACAGTGATGTATGGGCTCATCCTTCAGACTGGCAGCTTTGATAGGTTCCAGAATGTAGGCAGTAACAACACCTACAAAATCATCCAGGAAATGTTGCTGAAACACCTGGGTGATCATCACACTGCCCCCTGACCTGCACACACACAAGGAAGATCGCATTCACATTACATATCCCATGGAACTACACAGAGAAGCACAATAACTCAAATGCATACAAATTTCCGCAAACAAGACATATATCGACATAAATAGACATAAAAAATGGGAAACTATTCAAGTCCTAAAGCGTAAACACATGCAAAAGAGGATGTGTATTGATTATATTTCCGTTATTAAAGCTGTGTTGACAGAATAGAGCTAGGTACCTATAGTAAATGAGTTTGCCAATGTGACCACGGGAGAAGGAGCTGGTAATATTCTTGGATGGCTGTCTTGGTGTGATATCGAGTGGATTAGCTTGGAGCTCAAGTATGGGAGCGGCCTCATGTAGATAGACTGTGTCATCAGTTGTGTACTGCAGTGCCAGGGGACTGTCGAACCCCATCTCGTGTTCCTATGTCAACGTAGAGACACACAAAAACACAAGTGCACAGACACACAAGCCAGCATGGAAACAAGGATCAGCTAAGACACACAAAACCCCTGTGTAAGATACAGCCACGTTCTTAATAAATTCTATAGTGGTTATACCTCTATGAGGGTCTCTATGTCAATAATGGTGTAACTGAAGCCACTGGTGGCAATGGGGTCCATCGAAATGTCCATAAGAATTCCCATGTGGTCAAAAAGCAGGGTGCTCTCTGCCGGCGTAGTCACGTTCAGTCTCACAAACCTGTAGAGGCCTGGAGATACACCGGAGAGACACGCAGCAAGAAAAGAAGAGTGACATGGGGCCAAGCAGGAAGCAGGAAACGTGTTGGATGACCGTTGACACAGATTACAGAAGGCAGAGACCTGCGCTTCTGTTTGCTGGGGTCATCAGGTAAAACGGCGCGTGAAAGTGTGTGTTAAGAGTGATTGAATCATGCATCACCTGACTTCATGAGGTATACGCGGCCAAGCTCTGTGAAGAACACAACCACTTTGATGAGGACGGAGCTGACTGCTTTCACGACCATGTCCCCGTCCAGAGAGAACACCCAGTTAAAAGTAGAGCCCCTGTCAGTGGAAGACCACACCTACCACGTGGAGAAAAACAAGGAGCTACACATAGGGTGAACGGACCTGAATGGCTGTCTCATATTAAATGAATTAGGACACATATTTAAGTTTGAGAAGAACGGCTCTGTCTCCTACAAAGGACCACCTACTGTTAGTTAGGCTTGCAGCCTAAGGTCAAGAAGGTATTATGGGGTCGTATGGCCCCAAACATAACATGCCAATAGTTGAGGTAAACACACCAATAATACATTGAACTTAGCCTTACTATTGCGTTTTAGTTTTGTGTGTAGCTAGGAAATATACATTCTTAATAAGCATTGTGAGAGGTACAGTATAATGGCTTATACATACAGGAGAGTTAAATGTATATTATGTAATAAGCTCCATTGATCAACTTGATAACACAGCCTTAAAATGTTTTGGGATTTGGCAGGTTTTATCAGTTTGCTCTCAAGTATTTTGGAACAACATTGTCTAATATAAATAAATATAATATATTATAATTATAATATATTATTTTATATAAATATAATAGAAAAGGAAGTCTTTGGCTGATGTGTGTGAACCTCTGTAACTTCAAAAACATGTATTCAAATGACATTTGCCAAGGCTACTGAGCTGGCCAACCTGAGAGCCATAGAGTGTTATGAGCTGGGGTTGGTCACCTCTGAGCCATAGAGGATCACGTGGTTGTCCAGCAGGAAGATTCCTCGGGGTATGAAGTTGATGGTAAAGGGAGGGAACTTGGTGTCATGATCAAACACATTAATATTGACATCAGGGGCGCCAAACACAGAGACCCTTGCCCCCTCCACCTGTAAACCAACCATTTTGTTATTTATCTATACAAGGTGTATTCGGAATGAGTTAAATAAGTGACCCAAAGAGGAATTTTGGATGACTGTGTGTGACCTCTGTGTGTGACAGAAGAAGTCCAGTATGCTGGTGCCGGTCATGCAAGAAGCTGAGGTAGCGTTGGTTTTTGTTCTGCTTTAGGTCAGCATCACTGGCCTGACACAAAAGCCACTTTGTGAAGGGGTAGTCACTGTACACACACCTTGAGTTCTGCAAGATAAACACACACACACACACACACACACACACACACAGGCTAACACTAAAACACACATATTGTGAGTCCTTCACAGGAATTACAATGGTACACACATATACATACACAGTGCAACACACTCTTGTTTGCATAACTTACCAGACTGTCTCCCTCACCTTCGTTCGATATCAGACTGATCATGTCATCTACAAACCAGAAGAAAACATACCATGTTGTAAATACTATACCTCACTTATAAAACTCTGAGTTAATGAGTTCAACTTTATCTAAATATTGTGTACTATAACTTTGAACAATTATAGATCAAGTAATATGTTATGTACCAGTGCAAAATAGACTGACTTTATTCAAAAAGTCAATTGTGCAAAGTCAGTAAACAGTAAAATTGGTCAACCTATCTGAGGAAAAATACCAATGTTGGGTTAGTTAGGTTACCATCGTAGTAGATGCTGTCTGTCACACACTGAGCAGCAAACCAAATAGTGGTGGAAGTGTAGTCCATCTGTAAAACACAACACACACACTCTCTCTACCGCATGTGTTTGTGCAAGTACTTGTCTTTAAAGTATAAAATTATGGAAGTGGTATTTAATTAAAAGCTGAGCCCATATTACTGACCTGAGCTAGAGTTGGCAGGAACAGCATGGTGAACTGAAAAACAAGGTTTAGGAAAGAAAAATGTGTTATAAATGTGTGTTTGTACAGAAGTTGTTTGGGTGTGCTGGAGAGAGTAAATGTGTTGTTTGATTACATTTCCTTTGTGCAGAACTGTAGCAGATGCATTGCCTCACTGGGCACAGTGTGTGTGCTTGTGTGCGCGCGTGTGTGTGTGTGTGTGTGTGTGTGCGTGTGCGTGTACTGTACATTTAGTGTTCCAGTAACAGGGGACAGTAGATCCTGGCTGATGAAGAGACCTCGGTTGGTGAGCAGGAACAGATGACAGTTAGTCAACATCAGATCCACCAAGGAGATACCCTGACAGCCTGACACACACACTGCAGACAGAACAGGAAATACCGTTGGTATGGCTTGTACTTATGACACGCATGCCTATCTTGCATGATAAAGACGCTGTGGTCTCAGAGAGAACAAAAGTGCAACAGGTGTAGATCTGGTAGTAGTACCCGAGTTGATGAGGCTGCAAAGAGATCTGGTGGCATTGAACCAGCGAGCCTGAGATGTAAAGGCTGACCTGGTCACACTCAGGACCACTCCTGCAAACAAATGGAAAAACTCAAATATAGGAAAAGTGCAATACTTTAGATTAGATTTAAATAGATTGTGTACATAATTAATAAGTTCAGCATATGCTAAGCATATAAAAATCAATTCTTAATGTTTTGTAAAAAAAAAAAAAAGTGTGTGTTCACCGTTATGTGAGTCCGGGTAAAACAGCGGAGCCAGGACAGCTACGTCAGCTGCACAAGGTGACTGGCTGTGCTTCAGTGTCCTAACTTGAGGGAGAATGCGATTCACAGAACCCCTGGTCAGCTCCTCTCCAATAGTCCATTGGAGGATAGGCTCTACACACAAGCAAACACAGGCACATAGTCAAGTCAAGAGAAATCAGCTCCTCAGTCCAGATTGCAAAACTTAACATTCTGTATTGCCGTGGAAAGTGGTAACACCAATGAAACGCCAGGAGAGCGAGTGGAATCACAATCAAAGGGGTGGAGGGGTCTAGACTTTAGGTAACCATTGATGGATGGTTAATTCTGGGATCTTCCAACAGTTAATAGCTGGTGGATACTTATCACAAAACATAAACCTTCATTCCAATCTCTTAACCGAGAACTTTCACATCACTGTCAGTTTCCCTACTGGAAAACAAATGCTCTTTGATCTCTGCCAATCTAAGATCTCTACTTGGAAGTTACTTTAAGTTACATGCTTAGAGGTTTACACACAAATTGTGGTTACATTGTTTGGCTGACTCGTTTTTAAAATGTGCCCAAAGGACCCTATTGTCCCAAATGTTTCACCTCTGGCCACGTCCAGTAAGGTGCCTTTCAGAGTGTCCAGGAAAGATCCTTTGGTGGAGAACATGGAGAAGCCGTGGAACATGCTGAACTCCACATACCATTGATCCACAGGGGCAGAATCTGTAAACACACATGTACATGAACATCAACCGCCTAAACATTTAAATTGGTTAGGCAGCTTTAACTTCAATTAAAATTCATTTTGTGTAATTATGGGGTATAATCATGCATGATTCACTGTAAACATTATTTAAAACTCTGAAGAGTATGAGGGCGGTATGACAAGGATGGATGAGAGAGAGAAAGAAAGGAAAATGGCCATATTAGTCGGGAAAAGAGTTTGGAGCATGCATTGAACCAGTGTTTTCCAAAGAAACGCAGGGGAGACTCTCATAAGAATGACAGGAAATAAGAGAGATGGAAGAGCAAAATCATTGTTGGGCAAACAGAACAAAGAGTAAGAGGGCAAGACAGGATTGTTAGAGATTTCACCTTGGCGGATTGTGATGTTCTGCCTGGGGACATTAACCCGCCAGAAGGTTCCGTTCTGCAAGCACAAGTAAGGCACACCTTTTTCCTTCCCTTTAAACTGTTATTAAAGAAATCACTAACACATCAGCAGGGTCTGAAATGTTCCCGGGTATTGACTTAAATGGAATGGCAATATAATGCAACAGACACTCAAACAGGAGTGGCAACTAAGCGTCATGGAGAAATAAAATGGGGAAATAAAACTTGACCACTATATTTATCACATTATCAATGGCCTTACTGTTACTCCAGATTAGACTCTGTTGGGGGTCATTGGTAACGCACCTCATTGAGACGAAAGGAGAAGGTCTCTGAATTGGTGGAGTTGTAGATATACATGGTTGGCACCAGTCCAACGGATGTATACAGCTCCAGCGTGCTTGTATATTGGGTGCTAGAGTCAGTCTTAATCACTGGCCAACAGTCTACTATCTACAGTGTGAAAGTTAACAAGAAGTAAAACATGCAAAAATAGAGAAAGAAAGACAGAAGTGAGAAACACAGAATCAGTTTCTTCACAGGCCTGTACCACTAAGCAGGATTTTGGGTTCGCGAGGTAACTTCAGGTTTAACCCTGGGTTATCTGTAGCATGACGGTGGGTCACTTTTTCCTGGGGTAAATCGCCATGGTAACTTATGCTGCACACCTACATGCTCCGGAGCATGTTCGAGATAGCTGATCAACAGATAAAAGCGCTGCCTACTGACTAATTAATTCTATTAGAAAATTGCATCACTCCTAGAAGATCTTGTGGACCTCGGTGCGCGAATATAGTGAGAGGGTCTCTTACTTAGGAAGGCAATTGTAGAGACTGCAATTTTAAAGCCGTGCAATTCGCAAGGTAGTTCTTCATTTCATTTCCCTGTTGGCTGAAAGCAATGCAAAACATTTCAGATCCCACTTATGCGTGATCGTGGTTGTTAAGAGTTAGTGAAGCCCGATAACAAAAGATATCCTGGGTATGTTGAACTAACTTCGTGGTACAGGCCTAAGGTTTGGTAAAGGGTTGTAAAAACATTGTCTGTGCAAGTGTGTGTACCAGGTTATCCCAGTCCAGGTAAAGGCGAACTCTCTCTTTCTCGCTCGTGTGATCCATACTGCCAGAACATTCAAAGAACTTTTCTACATCAGATTCCTCCTTTCTAACTTCATCCGTGATGTTGCTCGAAAAAAATGCTTCTGACTCATCTGCTTGCTCCTCCCATGGAACTGGGACAGAGGGAGAATAGAAATATTCACTATTTCTTATCCACATTAAGAAAACTGTTCTATATAACTTTAAACCTTAGTATTTCTCAAAGTTTACTTAAAGTTGACAGATGGTTGGCTCTGGCCCTATGTCCTATTGTGTGGCTTACCTGTACTGCACTGAGCCCTAATAATCAAGATTATAGCAACTACCCGAATAACCTGGATAAAAAATTAAGAGAAAAAAGATTCTGTCCATGATTCATTTGCATTTATTTTAGTCACACTCATAACACGTTAGCTAGCTTTTTTGTTCGCTAACCAGCTAGCTAGCAATCCAACTTAATTTAGAATTGTGCATTTAGCTAGCTACACATACTGTGTTTGTGTTATGTTATCTGACATTATATGCTAGCTAGTTCATTTACATTTTGCTATTTTATGATGCCTAATTGAATCATTAATTGTCAAGTGCAGTAACCACATTTTCTCACCTTAGAAAGCCATTGTGATTTCATTGTAAAACATAAGATAGCTGACATGGTAGCCAACCAAGCTAGTATTTTCAGCAAACTTGTCTGGCAACAAGTTAAACAAATACTAATAATATGGAATTAAAGTGATGCCAATCTCAAAGCATACATTGTATTTTGGCTCGAATAAAATCGAGTTAGTTTTAATAAAAATAAAGTTTTAAGTGGTCCGCATTCAGCAGTAGTAAATTGTCAGGCAAAACTGTCAACAGAACTGATGTATTTGTAATTGTTGCTGTTGATTTGGCGGCATAATTTGTAGGAAATAGTAGACAGTAGGAATCGGATGGTGTCGCCATCTAGAGGGTGATTTAGGCAAAAAGATTATTCTTGGCTTCCAGTCCTTGGTTTGACATAACAAAACAGACTATTTGACACAGAAAATGTGTATAAACAAAACATGACAAATAATGTATACATTTAATTTGGGATCTACATATGTTTTAAAGCAAGTAGTCTCTGCTTTAAAATGAATGAAAAACGTAAATATAAATAAATATAAAATGTCCCATTTTCTGCAGTACAAGATGAGAAGCCCTTTATGAAATGTGCTTAATTTATGAATTGGATGACAGAGTGATAGTACATATTATCCATTAATTAACACATCAATAAATACAATAAAAAAAAAACACTACAAAAATCAAGAACTCTTACTCATCTGGTTTTTATTGAATTGAATATTCAAAAACAGATAAAGGAAGAAGATGATGTAATACACTTTTACATTCAATACTACTTCCAGTAAGCTCTGCCTCTCCCAGCCTGGATAAATGGGATGGATTGAAAGAAAAGGTGATCAGGCAATTCTATTGGTACACTGTGGACTTCATAAATCTATCAATATTACAAATATATAAGGGCTCCTAAAGAAAAGTGATCAAGATCAAACAGTGACATAATAATTATGATAAAAAATAATTTTATGAATTCTTAAACTGTGACAGGTGTCAAAATGTCCTTAGATCTACTTCAGATAATACTTCACTGCCTGCACTGCCAGTTAGACACATAACTGCAAGTGCGCACACACACAGACAATGCATATCATATATCACAATAATACACAAATTAAAACAAACAAAAACTCTTATCCTACAGAGTAAGGCATGTGACTTTAACCCAAGGCTCAGGGTACAGCTCTCAGTGGTCATTATCATCATCCCTATCAACTAAGACAGCAGAAAATAGTGGAAAAGACAGAGCATGGTTTAATGGATTACACTTAGGCCGGGCATTGGTGTGTACTAATCTATAGCGTATTCCTCTGTATTTACAATACAACATAAATACTCACGCAAGACAGCTGAACAACTGAGAAATAGAAAGCCCCTGTTTAGAGGATTGTGAGGACCAGACCACAAATGGTCAGAGATAATTCTTGGGTTGCTACAGCTGTGAAACAGTTCCATTATTAAAATCAACCTAGCATGTGAAGTTCTGTACAATGTATGTTGATATATTAAGTCCAATAAAACAAAATCAAAAGCTGCTGACCCACTAAAGGGGCACAAACATGACCTTTGAAAAAAGTTACTGAATAGATGTGTTCATTTAAATAATCAGGCACTTGAACAGTCTTAAAAGAGGAAGCAGCACTTTAAAAAGGCACAGACAAGTGCAATGGGCAGGCCAAAAAAAAACAACTAAACAATTGATTATGCCCAGGGATAACTGCTGCTCAATGGCCAAACAATAAACATAAGGCTTGCCCACAGCTGCTGACCAACAAGTGCCATCCGTCTCAGTACAGCGGAATGTGAAGGGGTTTCTCCACTCAGAGAATAAAAAAGACAAGGCTGTGTCTTTATGCAATTGTGTGTGTGTGTGTGTGTGTGTGTGTCAGCGCAGCCAGGAGCAGGGGACCCACTGTGGCTCAGTGTCCAGTCTGTTGATCAGTCTGAGCAGCTCACTAAAGGCTTTGTCCTGGTCTGAGTTCACGATGGCTGCATCAAACAGGTGCCCGAAACTCTGCTCCATCTCCCGGGCTCTCTCTATGATGTCACGCAGCTCCTCGGGCTAAGGAGAAGTGGGAGGGGAGTGTTTAACGGACAGGCTGATATTGCTGTCGGGCAGCTACACAGGCGGAATGCGGACAATAGACAGCGGGGTTAACAAACGGTTACCTTAGGGTTTTTGTTGTCTTTAGCCAGTAAGGCTCGGAGTCTCTCTTGGGAAGGTGGGGCTATGAAAACGATGTACGGCTTCAAATCAGAGCTTCGCAGTACTTTGAGAGACTGTAGACAAACACACAGGCAGATGGAGTGAATTATTTCCATGGAAAAGTGTCAAACCAGTTATCATTATCAGTTAACATTTCCTAAAGCAATATTCTTTAAGGAGCGCTTTTGTGAATTACCAACCTGTGTGTGTAGGCAGAGCACACAGATCTTCCCCGAGTTAATGACTTGTCTGACAGAGTCGCTGCTGGTACCATACAGGTTCTTTTCAAACTCTCCTGACTCTATTAGTTTTCCTGATGACGCCTCGGCCTCAAAAGCCTGCCGTGATACAAAGTGGTAGTCCCGCCCACTCACTTCCGTGTCACGACGACTACGTGTCGTATCTGAAGCAATCAAACCAAAACACACTTATCAGATGAAAAATAAAATATATATAAAACACAGTGAATATTGTCTCTCTGTGTGTGGGGGTGTGTGTGTGTGTGTCTGTCTGTCTTACGTGGCACGGCACCAGAGAAGCGCTCTGGTTGGCTGCTTAATAGTCTCTGTCTCAGTTCGCTCTGACCACAACTAGCTGGACCAATCAGGGCTATTGGACGCTTTCGGTTTGCTGGCTGGTGGTACAACGCCATCTCCTCATAAGTCAGAATCTCGTCGGTGTCACAGTCTGAGCCAAAGGGAGAACATGATAGTTGAGATGAAGGAAAGGTATGGGAGTGGTGGAACTTTACACCTTAATCTTCAGGTCTAAACTCTAGGGTCTGTAAGGTAGGACCTACCGTCATTCTTGTGAGCGTTGTACAGCAACTTCTTTCTCTTCTTCTTGTTTTTCTTAGCGCACCACAACTTCCCTGGATACATAAACCAACATCCTAATGTTATAGGCAGCCAAATCTCAGCTACACTCCCCTGAACGGAGACACACACACAAACGAGTAACACGCACGCACGCACGCACAGTTTGACAAAGACTGACCAGACTGACCAGACTTCTCAGGCTCCTTGTCCTCTTCGATGGTCTGCTTCATGGCCTCTCTCTGCTGCTGGAAACTCTTCCCTGAACACACACACACACATATATACACAGACAACACTCAAGACACTGTGTTGTGTAGTTGGAAAGACACAGGTGGGTAGTTGGAAAGACAGAGTGGTGGATTACCAGGGACCAGTCCAGCTAGCGGCTGGTTATCTTCGTCTCCATCTCTGTAGGCCTGCCACCAGTTGGGATCTATCTGGCTGATGATATGGAGGATGTCCCCCTTCTGGAAGCTCAGGCCCAGCTCCCTGCAGGGCACGTAAGGGTCATCTGACGGGTCGTAGTCAAAATGAGCCTTCACGTGGACCTATGGGGGTGGTTCAATAGAAGTGTGTTTATGTGTGTTTGATTGTATGTATTCACTCAGGTCTCTTTAGCAGGTGTGTGTTTTAACATGAAACACAAAAAGTGTGTGAGTATGCGTTTGTGCATGTGTGTGTCAGCGTTTTGCGTACTCACCACAGTCTCTTTGACGGGGGCAGGCTTGCTTTGAGTGGAGGGGATGAGGACAAAGGTCAAAACGCCGTGCATCTCAGCCTAGGGGGTAAGGGACAGACGCTCCAAATTATCTTGTTCGTAACATGGGTTTCAAAACAATATCAGGATGTGATTCGCTAATACTACTTTTTATTCACCCAACATTTCCATTAGTAAAAGAAGCCTACTCAGTCACAGTGTCTGACAGCTAGCACTTATCCCCCTTTTGCTATGTTGGAATTTCCTTTCATAGCTGTGCCTGTAAATTCATCTACAGGTATCTCAAATGGCACCTATATTACTATAATACTACTAAAGTATCAGAATCTGCTTCTCAAGTTGTATTTGATAGCATATACTCAATCTTCGAAACCAGTCAGTAGGAATAAGTAAATAGAAATCTAAAAGAAAGTCCCTGCTCCTTACCAGTATGTCAAACACTTGGTTGACATCTTTCCCTCTAATCTCGGTGCCATTGATCTCCAGGATCTCGTCTCCTTCCGTGAGGAGGCCACTCCTCTCTGCTGCGCCGCCTCTGACTATGCGGCTGATGATCACGCTGTCCATATCGTTACGCACGGTGGCCCCCTGGAAGAAAACACAGGAGGTTAGCTTGGATTTCTACTAGGCTTCCCAGCTATCTACAATCATAGACCTGGTTTTAGCTTACAAACATCAACAGCTTCAGTTTAGTGAGGCTTATTATGTAACTAAACCATTTTCAGGCTAATAATGTGTCTGTATGATCTTTGGGTAAAAAAAAATGGTTTAACGCACAGGGAAGTCTTCTTTACTTTGTGCTCGAACAGTATTTAGCCTTGACTAGAAGTGAAATTGAGCTACTCTCCATCCCCGTAATAGTGTTTCTCCTACCAGTGGGATGTCCCTGGCCTTTTCAATGCGGACTATCTTGACGGTCTCTCCTCCCCACTGTGTCAACGTCTCCTCGGGGGAGGAGAGGGGCTCCTGTTGCATCTCCTGCTCCGCCACACAGTCGTGGGCTAGGAGCAGTGCCTGCACCACAGAGAACCAATATTAACGCCCATGTACTAACAACTGTTGTAAACAAAGTGTCTTCGAGTGTAATATCAGCATGTCATTACAGTTTCCCGTGGGATCAATAGAGAATTTTCCATTCCATTCAAGAGCCACCTGGAAGTGTTACCTGGAAGTGATTGGTTGAGAGCAGGCTACTTAGCTCCAGACCCTCTTTGTGTTGACTTGTCTGAGCCAACATCTGGACCTGGACACAGACACAGACACACACACACACACACACACACGTTAAGCCACCACATAATAATAATAATCATAAAAACACTGTGCATCCTTTATAAGACCTGGGAAATACAGCTCCTTGTTTTTGAATTAGTGTGGATATAACCGACCTAAAAAGTTGACCAGAAAAATGAACTCTCCAACATTAGGCCCTCATAAGGTTGAATGCATAACTAGGTCAGGAGTCATTTTAAGAACATGTGATTTGTTTATCTTTCAATGTCAGCAGTTGTGAACAGATAACGTGAAAGACCGCTTACACTACCTACTCCCTTTCTGGGCACAAAACAATTGCGACATCATCCAAAAAGGTTTTAAAATCGTTACATGCTTTTATATCCAATGCAAGGTTGTTCGACCAATCACTAAGCTGCTCCAAATTTGTAATTTGTCTGTGAATGTCCTGTCCAAAGCAGCCCGGTCTCTCTCCTCTCTCCTTTAATATAGAACAATGACCTCTCTCTAATTACTCTAGAACAGAAGACCACTGTCTCAGCCGGCTCACGCTCACTGACCTGAACACGCTAACTATGAGTGTGCGTGTGTGTGTGTGTGTGTGTGTGTGTGTGTGTGTGGCACCTCCTGTGCGAGTCCCAGGGCCTGGTCAGTATGTGGGTAGGGGGGGCTGGGTCGGTGCATGCTGCGGGCCACAGAGTTGTGGAGCCTGAGGGCAGACTGGAAGTCTGTCTTCTGGAGCAGAGCCAGCACCAGGGAGATGTCGGTTTGACTCTCTGAGTCACTTAGACAGCCCTGCACTTGCTTCAGGGACAGAAGGAGTTCCTCCAGTTCTACACAGACAAGACAGGACAGACCCAGGTAACCGATGTAGATTGAAACTGGAAATACAGCCTTTATTTGACATATAGTACATTAAGTAGTAAATAGTAAATTATATTACAATAGAAAAGGAATCAGCGTAGAAGATACCATAATATAATTTAATGAAAGAGACTTCATTTAATTAAAAAGACTTTCCAATAATTGTTATTAAGTCATAAAAATATATGAATCAAAGCATCAAAGTGAATGAACTCAGTAGACGTTTAAGGACTGTTTACTGTGAGGGTTTCATAGAGACAAACTCCTAACAGCGTTTTTAATGAACTAGTCTGAAGAGCTCTTCCTCCCTCCAATCATCCTCTCCTCCCTCCCTCCCTAAAGAATGCCCTCCCAGACAGGAACACTTTGCCCCTCCTGAAGCACATTCTTTTTCTAAGACCAATTCTCTCTCCATCCTTTTCTCCTCTTCACTGCCTACCTTTCCCTCTAGACAGGCCTCTCATGGAGATCTTTACTGTCTAGCCTATGATAATCCAGGCTGGGTCTAGAAACAGATTAGATGGTTTAGACACAGATCTTCATAAGGCAAGAGTATGTTGATTTTAGTTTTGCCCACAGTAGGTTTCAGTGAGGGCACCCCCATTTTTAGAGAGTGTGTGTGTGCGTATTGCGTATTACCCAGCAGTGTGTGTGTGTTCAGGCTCCCAAGTGGCGGTCCAGGTGTATCCAGGAGGAAGCTAGGGTTGTCAATACCGACCCGGGGATTCTGGGCTAGCTTCCTGAGTCGCAAAGAGGTGTTGAGATCCAACTGACGACCCTCCTCCTCTCGCCTACGACGCAAGTCCTCCTACACAGCAACACACATATTAAAAATCAAACACACTGTCCGACAGGATTGTTTCACAAATTGATTGTGAATATTACAATCTTCAAACATTACAAAATGGACAGTGTGATTGACACGGAGTGCGTACCTGATGCTGCCGTATCCTCTCAAGCTGTGTTGAGCGGCGTACGGGCAGTGTCCGGCCTCCCAGATCTCCCGGACAGTCCACCGCCATCTCTCGAGGCCATGCCTCTTCTCCACCTGCCTCCCCACCTCCCCCGCCTCGCCCATCTGACTCAGCCACATGGCCGTTCATTCGAGAGGTGGTCATCTCGCACACAAACACCGGGAGTGTATGTGGGAGGGATGTGTGTGTGTGTGTGTGTGTGTGTGTGTGTGTGTGTGTGTATGTATGTTGTGTGGGTCAGTCTCTTGTCAGTCTGGTTGTGGGATGTGTGTTGAGGTGGACTAGGAAGGCCTTTGGGAGATCAGGTCAGCCATGACTTCCTAAGGAGAGAAACAACAGCTTTAGAAATATATACTTTTACGGCGAAGGATAATATAGTAGAACCAGCAATGCCCGATTTTTTTAAAGCAAGACATTCTGATTAAACTGGCCTGGCTTGTTTCCATAACTAGAATTAAAAATAATTTACATAAATTGGCTCTAGTCTATACAATTAGGATAGTTTGCTCAACTAAGCAAGCCTTACAATAAAATCACTACAATAGCAGCAGGACCACCAAATTGACAAGATTCACTACTGTTGACTCTTTCTCTCTATTTCTCCCCACTCTATCGCTTCCTTTCCCAATCTCCCTCCTTTCAGTTGTTTGGAGTTTACTGCACTGTGACAGCCTTTACATGTTACCGTGGCAACAGCTTTGTCAGAGACCAGGAGGTCCCTTTGACTGAAACAAAAACACACATGGGCACTTAGAGGGTTGAGGGTCATGAAAAGGAGGGTGGAACAAAAGGAGAAAGAGAGAGCATGAGAGGGAGAGGGAGGGAGTGCAGTAAGTCGAAAGAGAGGACAACGGATGTCAATCCGTCCCACAAAGGGAGACGTGTATTGATATCTTATCTCTGACCACAACAGCAACAAACCTATATCCTGTATACGCACGCACACGCACACACACACACACACACACACACACACACACACACACACACACACACACACACACACACACACACACACACACACACACACACAGCTAGCTGTCAGGGAG
>JAVQIZ010082461.1:0-13401 GCA_036023535.2 Galaxias brevipinnis
TTGCAAAATGTTACTCTCACCCATCTTCTGGGCCACATCGCAATAGGACCAGTCAAAGGAGTGTCCATTTTAGGAACCGCCTTTGTCTGTCTGTTTCCCATGGCTCTCCGTTGATTCGACCTGGGGTCTTTGTCACAGGACAAGTTTAACACTCAGTTAACACACAAACACACTGAAATTAGGTTTTCCCCAAGAATTCTAATACTCTGTTGATTCAGTATGCAGACAAATCTACAAGTCCTTTTATCCAAATTGAAACTCTTTTGTGTAAGACATCTATATAGTCACGCATCTACTTTTACCTTTTAGCCTATTCAAAGTTAAGCTCTATTTTAGTTAAGCTTCAACCTAACTACGTGTTTCGGGCGGTGAAACCCCACGACAGAGATTAATCACTTCTCCCAGTATACCCTCGCATACCGCTAGTTGGCACTGGGCCACGGACTACCACAGCCCCCGGAGATTGGTTAATTCTCCAGCTACAATTTGTTGCAGTTAACCACCACAACTGGATTACTACGGCCCCCGGAGATTAGTTAGTTCTCCAGCTACATTTTGTTGCAGTTACCCACCACAACTGGACTACTACAGTCCCTAGAGATGAGTTACTTCTCCAGCTACTTCTAGGCTTTGGTGGCCTATAAAGAGACAAGCTCCCATAGGGTGAAGTATTCCCACTTGTTATCTAGATAATTTAATACATGATTCTTGTTTTTGGATTCTCACCTCTGAGTTCGTTTTATGGAGTATCCAGTCGTCTCTCCACAGGCTCCGCGGGCGTCTTTCTCCTTCCTGGAGTCAGCCTGCGGCAAGCCAGCCCTGGGGAGACACGCCAAGGAGATATCCATCCTCACCCTCGTCGCCAATTGTAATGGATAATTTCGTTCTATGACAGAAAATAACCAATTAATGAGAGGGAGAAACCATAAAGGGACCATGTACAATTTTATTAATGACTACAGAGTCTGAGTCAGAGTCTGTACACAGAGAAAGCACTAAAGTCAGATCAGTCTAACAACATAGTAAGTTCTGATTAGTTGACAAGGTTCTAACGAGTATATAGGTCTATAAGATAAACAATCATTCATTGGACAAGATGGATTACATGTTCATAATCAGCAGGGCAATATTGGAGGATAAGAATGTGCTGGGAATGACTTTACTGTGACCTGGACGTCTCAAATTTGTAAATTTCTGGAACAGGAATGTATCTCAACTCTGATCAAGAGGTCCACACCACAAAGGAAATGCTTTATTCCTGCATTCATCCTGCTGCGTGGGGCAAAAATCTGTCATGCAACAAATTATAGCAAATTCCTTTCCGGTGTGTGGGAGTGGACTCAAGACGATGATGCAATATTGTGGTGAAAGCTCTGACTTCATCCGAGAATTAATTTCCTGCGGGTTCTATTTTTGATGTAAGCGTTGAACATTCACAAGAATCCATTTAAAAACTGAGCAACAAATACCAGCAATTCATCTCCTGTTATGCAGCGGAGACATCCTTAATGAAAGGACCTTTTGAACTAACCACACAGCATTACAGTGCCGTATACATACACAGAACACAGACATTCATAGAACTAAGTTTAGAAATGACATCCAAGCCACCTTACAGAAGCCAACTAATGAAGGAGACCGACAACAAGGCACCACATGCTAGACCACAGTCCTGTCTCCATTTTCTTCAATACAGGACAGCTTTGTGTTCTCAGTTAGCCAATACAATTGACTTGACTTGACTTGATCTGAGGCATAAGCAGTGAGGTAATTTCAGCGTGTGACTCATAAATAGACAGTGGGAAACTGGTAGACACTATAAAGATTTGGAGATATGCCTGTGCTTACACAAGAGTAATAACTACGGGCGGCCCATTACACCATGGAACAAGAGCAGGACATGATGTCAGATCAAACTCAAGTCGCCTATGAGTTTGCTCTGTCTTGCTCTCCAAGGCCTAACATACACCTTCGTTATTTTGGTTTGTTTGTTCATTATGTTTTGTTTGAGCGTAGATTATTGGTTAATTTTAAAGAGGAGCTTCTGATCTTTGTGTTGTACGAAGCAGTGTTTTACCTGGTGAATTCTAACCATGATAGTGTGTGTATGTATACCCTTAACTGTAGGCTGTCTATAGACTGAAAGAGAAGGACTTTTACTCAAGGATTTATTTTGAATGCCCTTACGGTACATCTCAGCTAAGACTTCTTGGGCGTACTGTGTATCCTTTTGCAATACTCTACAGTTCCTGACATTTAGCAGAAAACTGTCCTAGAGTGGACATGAAGAAAGACATTTTCTGCTTGTGTTCCTCGCCGTGTCTCAGCAGGGAAACTGTCTGTATTTTCCTTCTGGGGGCTTTAATTGCTCTTTATATGGTAGCTGGAGCGGCCATCTTCTCTGTCCTGGAAAGGCCAGAGGAGCTGAAAGCTCATCATCTCTGGGAGAGGAAGCTGAAGGAGTTCAGCCGCAAACATAGGGTCGACCTCTAGGACCTGATCACCTTGCTGAGGCATTACGAGAAAGCTTATTCTTCCGGAATCCGGGCAGACAGCCGGAGGGAACAATGGGACTTTCCTGGGGCGTTCTATTTTGTTGGAACTGTCGTCTCCACCATAGGTGAATTAAATTGGGTTTTTCCATGACATACTTAAAGTGAAACACCATGTATTTTCCATTCACACCTGTACATGTTCAGAGACTATTGTGGAAATTCATTTAAGTTTATTTAACATTTTTGTTTGTTCATCCGGTGTGCAAAATGTCTAAAGGTTTTGGATATTGTGAGGCCCGGAGGCTGACACCTCTGAAAACATTCTGAACAGAACTATAATCTAGAGCTTCAGAATGAGCACATTTATCAATGTCGGATTTATTTGAGAACCATGGTGGTTATCTGCAATGTGATAGATTTGTTTTACACATTGCATATGCTACGATGACATATACAGTGTTTCTAAAACTCATATATTGGAGAGTAAATATATATTAAAAAAAAATCTAAATCCTATCATAGTTTATTAACACAAAAATATGCACAAAATCTACATAAACTGCTATCAAAACTTAGAAGATTTTAATGCTCACTGCATCTCTTCTCTATTCTCAATCTCTTTGTCCACATCATCTAAGAAGTGGGAGTAATCAATGCAAAAGGCACAATATACATTTATATGAATTCATTTCCTTATTGGAAAACCTGCCTACATGCTAAATCAACATTGACTTATCTCCCTCATGTAATGATGTAAATATGTAGTTTATGATATTGTGCATTGTATACAGACAATAATAGTAAAAAGGTTAATCGACGTTTTGCAATATCGATCTTGTTAAACAATATGTTTTTAGAGTTTTCAATAACATGTAATTGCTTCACCACACATTGATAACAGACTGATTCTTTTTCACTTTCTTCTCTTTCATCGGATTCCTGTTTCTACTCTATCACCCCTTCCATCCTTTCTTTCTTCCTGTCAGGTTTTGGTATGACAGCACCAGCCACTCCTGTAGGGAAAGTAATTCTTGTTCTCTACGGCCTGCTCGGCTGTTCGGCCACCCTCCTCTTCTTCAACCTATTCTTAGAGTGGGTCATCACCATGCTGGGCCTTCTCACGTGCTGGTGCCACCGGAGGCGAACACGTGCTTCCGGCCTCCACCGAGGTGGACACACCCTTCAGCAAAGGCCGGAAAGCACAGAAGTAAGGTCAGGCAAGGAGTGCGTGACGAAAAAGGAATGGAAACCCTCGGTGTATTCCGTCGCCCTCATCCTCTTGGCTGTCGACCTGGTGGTGGCCTGTGGCGCTGCCACCCTTTACTCGACCATTGAGGGCTGGAGTTATTTCGAGTCATTGTATTTCTGCTTTGTGCCCTTCAGCACCGTGAGTTTCGGGGACCTTGTGAGCGGGCAAAGGGAGCGACACCAAGACACGCTGGGTTACCAAGTGGCCAACTGCCTCCTCATGCTCCTCAGGGTGTGCTGCACCTACTCTTTATTCAATGCTGTCTCGGTTGTCGTTAAACAGGCCCTCAACTGGATTCTTAGTACAATGGGTCACCTTCAGAGAACCGCCTGCGCCCGTTGGTCTCACGCCAGGCCGTTGCACACTGTCGACTGTTGTGTCTTCTCCTCTGTGTGTCTTTGTTGGGAATACGGAGAGGAGGCTCTTTCCAGGCACCAGATGCAAACAGTGAATCAATGTGACAACAACATAATAGTGACTGTATTCCTGCCTCTCACTTTCAGTAAATGCCTGTGTGCTGATGCCAGAGTGGAGACCGTTTCCATAAATATACCTGTGGATGTATGGTTGTCCGGGAAAGGAGAAGGACCCAGGCAGTACAAATGCAGCAATCTACCAGGGGAAAGTAGGATTTACAGTGGAGCTTCTCCTCAGTGAAAAAACGGGTTGAGCGGTTCCTGACTGAGTGATAAAAGAAGCATATCTCATGGAAGAAAATGTTGCGATTGAGCAGCACTTTTAACTTAAACGACTTGACATGCATTAGAAAAAGTGACGCAATGTTATTCATTGTTTAGAATAAATGCTATTTATTTATATACTGCATTGATTCAAAACCAATTAATTTTTTTTTTACAATTGCTTTGTATTACAGTACAATAAAATATTACACAAAACATCAATTAATCAAAAAGCTTTTGTAAGTGTAATAGCATTAATTTCTGGTAGGCTTTTTGGATGTCAGAAACAGAGAGAGAGAGAGAGAGACAGAGAGAGAGAGAGAGAGAGAGAGAGAGAGAATACAGTACAAGACATGATGCAAAGCATCCAGCAACAGTTGCTGCTGCTGCATCTTAGGCTAAAACATCCTAAAAGAAAGCATAGAAATTAAAATGTATCCAGAACTATAAGTGAGATCCACTGTAAAGTGTTAAGTTACCAAAACAAACGAAATTGCCGTTGAAGTGCTAAATCCTTTTATTTAATTAAAATGGAAAAGTCTATTTGAAAAAATACTTTACATAGCTTAAGACGTCTACAGCTAATTCTATTAAAACTTGGCTTGTAAAAAGTGTATAAGAAACAAACAGCTACTACTAAGTGGCTTGCTTCCTTTGCAGAACCATCCTCTTTTCAAGCACCACCAGTATAATTGAAAACCAAAGATACAGCACATGATGATTACACTGATTTCAAAGTGGATTCTTCCTTGAGTAAACTGTTATCTGTTTGTCTTAGCACCGATGCTTTAGCTTAATGCCTTCAGTTGAGAGTAGGCTCCATGTGACTTTCAGGATATAGAGCCATTTCGCTGATATACCTTGTAAAAAATTGCTGGTTTACATTACAGAAAAAAAGACTAGTTTTTAATACAAAACAACCTTTCAATTTGCATAGCTACTGCCAGGGATGGGCAGCTTCAAGTATGTTAACAACTTAGATTCATTGTCATTTGTATTAAATAACAGGAGTAGTTCAACTTTACAGTATCGTGATAGTTATACATTGGTATTGAGTCTAGAAGAAAAAAAAGGTTCTAAAAAGCTTGTTGTATGTTGCAAATATACCGTAGTAAAACATCTAATAAGACCAAGAACATTTTAACATAATTTCCTTTGTCTTAGATTATTATTAGGCAACTTAGGATGATTTGCACATGGAAAGAATGAGATGGAGTGAATAAAGCACGTTGGACAGATGAAGTTCTGAGAAGAACTGTAGTGTATCTGCATCCCAGATGTAGGTTTTGCCAAGCTCCATGCGATCAGAAGAGCAGTGGTAGGCAATCTGCAGGATGTAAGGGGAAGTGCGGATTTCCACCTGTTCTCTCCATGCATTGAATTGCAGCACATTCGTCATCACGATCAGGCGACTGTTGTTTTTAACAGACACACTCACCACTGTCCCAATAAACACTAGACAGACAGACAGACAATAGTAGGATGGGTCAAGTAGAGTATTGTCATTTTCATGTTAAGTTTGTGTCTTGCATGATTTTACCAACACAATATTTCTGTTAGAAAGATTTTAAAATCCAGGGGTAGCACAGTTGAGTCTCTCATTATCGACAAACAAACCTGAAAGGTTTGACTGTGTTTGAAAGGTCCATACCTCTTTTGCAAATCTGTGTGGTACTTAGACTCTCCAGCTGTTCTAGCTTGGTTTCTGAAGGGAGATGACAAACAATTAAATTACAGAATATAAAGATTGAATTAATGTATCCCACAGAACACACCGACCTTACCATGCACATTATATCGTTAGCATTAGCTCCAAATCAATATGTTTGTTAATGTTGTTGAATCAATGCTTTATCCATGAAGATACAATAATAATGCCATGTAACAAATCATTTTTGCTTGAGTTAATTTGAATCCATCGGTGGCTCTAATAACAAAGCAACACATTTACACACCTGAAATAAATAAATAAATAAATAAATAAATAAATAAACTAATACATACATACATACATACATACATACATACATACATTCATTCATTCATTAATATTAATTCAGATGTCATTCATGAAAACTGAAATGTTCTGATCTACAGCATCTTTACCCAACTATGACTACTATGTACTAATGATCGTTATGGACTCCCTTTTGCTCCAGTCTTTTATCCATGCAGAGTAAGATTGTTCTGGTCTACAGCATCTTTACCCAACTATAACTTACTACTGACCGTTATGGACTCCCCTTTTGCTCCTGTGTTTCGTTTCAGGGTCTGGGTTCAACTCCCCAGCACAGCATGACCACAGGGAGGTGTTGTAGTAGTTCTGTCCACAACAGGAGAGCCCTTGCTGGGTGGAATAGGTCAACCCCTGGCAGCAGGTGGAGGACTTGTAGTCCATCAAAACGTTGTTGCAGCATTGGTCCTGTCTGCCAACCCTTCCTAGCTGAGTCAGATTATACAGAGTCCCTTGACAGCACTTGACCTGGTCATCGCTGGCGTTGTAAGGCTTCACACCACAGCAGTGGCTGTTCATTCTCCTGGGATGACTGTATGGAAGAGAAAGGGCCTTAGTCAGACGGTTCATTGTCACAAATGATATAAGGAAAGTGTGATAGAGGAGCTCACAAATAGTCGTAATAATAATGATTCATAATAATAAAAAATTTACTTGTAGCAGAACAATTTAAATGCACATTTTAGCATTGGCTACAAATTATAAATATACCTAAAGTTCCTCTCACATAATACGTTCTGAAAAAACAGTAAGAAGTTTCATGAATGCCATCCAATAGTCTTAATACTGATCGTGTTTCAGCAGGAAATACACGAGTTGGTAAATCATTATAGAAATGTATTATCGCGCCATACAAACAGCTGCATAGGACAGGCCTACAGTCAAATGATAAAGCTCTACTCAATGTCCAATAACCTAGATTTAAAAATAAATACAATTTCTTCAATATTTCCATTTTAATACTCCATGTTTTACTACATATATTTATTTTATCGTCAGATTGTTGTTACTTTTGTGCTTACAGTAAAGCACTATGTGAGAGTTAAGAAATGTGATTAATTTGATTGATTAAACCTTTATTACCAAGTTCTTTAACCTAGCGGGAAAGTTAAAAGACCACCCTTTTTGCACAAATTTGGAAAATATGTTTACCCAGGGACAGTTTTGGATTTATGACACATTCCTTCAACAGTACTTTTCTTATGTCATTCCAAAACCATTCTAAATAAATAGGTAATTCATCATGGGTTTGTAAATAGCCAGTTCAAGCTTGTTAGGCCTGCATAGTTCACATAGTATCCACATACCCGACCCCAGTCAATGGAATGCTGACACCACACCTAGTATCATGCGATTTAAGTAATTTATTGTTATGTCTAGTTATGTTTGAATTCCTTAAGAAGCAGACACTAAACGCATGTCTAGGAATGCCAGTCGTCTCTTTGTTAATGTGTTATTGGAACAGTGGAAGGAGACATCAGGGTCAGACATTCCTGTAGCCACAGACTTCTAGTTTATGGAAAATATTTGTGGCACAGATGCAAACTCCTTTTCCAGACAGGATACAGCGGCAGAACACCGGACAATTCCTATTCATAATGTCAACACCCCAAAACATCTGTCATACTCACCAGCACACAAAGGTCAAATCAAAGTCTTTGATTCAGTAACGTGGTTGATAACGCAGCAGCCACACGAACAGAAAAAGACAGACAGAAGAATTCCAAAGGGAGTTAAAAGACTTGTGAAAGTGTCTTTCCACCTGATTCCGTTGCAGCAGATTTCAGTCTCGGGGCGGTAGGGGTTCTCACCACAGCAGTGTTGTCCTGGAGAGTCATGGTAGAGGGAGCCACACACCGTGTGTTCAGACGGTCGGTAAAGCTTGCCTGATGGAGAGCAGCGCTCCCCACTCTGTACATTCTCATACAAAGTGCCTCTACAGCAGAGCACTGCACGTTCCCCTAAACGGTACGGCTTCACACCACAGCACTGGAAGAGAAAGCCAGGGATCTGATAGTCAGCACGCTATCAAATACACGCACAAACACACACCCCGACACAAATACAGAGCGAACAGTTTGACAACCTCCACAGAAGAAGAGACACATGACTGAAGAAATGTACAAAGAAAAAGTTACAGCAACAAAACAGTAATTGTTCATAAACTATTTTTTGTCAGGACAGCCTTTACTCAACCAAAGGCTTAATCGCTCTTCGTCTAGCAATAGAGGTACGCACAAAAAAAGAAAAGCATTACATTCCTCTCCCTCTCTCTCTCTCTGTCTCTCTATCTCTCTCTCTCTCTCTCTCTCTCCCCCTCCCTCCCTCCCTCCAGGTGGGGCAACCCTGCAAGAGAACAGCCAGTCGTATTCATTCGCTATCGTCCGAAACAAGCATACAGTACAGTATGTGTGTCCAGTAAAACAGTATTATTGTTGCAATTATTGTTATAACTTTGGGTGTAGACTCGTGTCTAATCGCAAATCTTGCTTTCATGCTGCCACTGCTTATGCAGGGCCTGAGGCTACTTTAGAACAAATGACGTGAACGTTGCAGTTATAGAGCTGTTTCTTCACCTGGTTTTGCCCAGGCATCTTCCTTGCGATATTACCGCCACAGCAGATGTGACTGTCGGGGTCGTACAGCTTGGAGGCAGGACAAGCAGAATGTGAATGATCTCAAAAAGAAAGAGAGAAAGATGAACTATTTTTAAGAATATGTGACAGGGTGTGTACACTGTTAATACGGTCCATTTTGGATAATATAATCCCATTAGCTGCTGTCTATTGATTACTATTGTTAATAGGAATCGGCAAATGTCTGCATTAACAAAGGCAAACACCTACGATCTATCAGGTTGTTGCCTGGGCCCACAAACATGGCCTGATGAGCTTAACAGGCACCTCTCACTATGTTTAATTTCACCCATCCATTTGCAATGGTTCCCTTCCCCCCGTGTCTTTCTTTGCAATTTAAACCGTGTCATTCTTTCTCTGGAATCATCTTTGTGCTTCGGGTCTTCTTTCTGCCTTCCCTGGACATTCTCAGACATGTAATTAAATGTTTTTCACATTACACATACGCAAGTCATATCTCACCACCCAGAAAGGTACATAGCGTGTGTAAAGGTTTTTTTTTGCTGGAGGTGACATCACTTGCGTAATCCTTGCAGCACGTTTTCAAGCCACGTGCCTCCATTGTAAATTGCCTGTAGAGACAGACCTACCCATTTATTAACATTTATTAACAAAAAGCTGTATAAGAATTGTGTACACAATTCCAAACTTTTATCCTATGATTATAACTTCTTTTATTAGAAATGCTAGCTATAAGATATACGCTCAATTTAGTTTTTAATACAGGGATTTTACTACATGGATTGGGACACTGACCTGTTGAGTTGAAAGGAAAGTTCATTTGGCTGAAATATAAACAATTATAGAATAAAACAGTCAGAATAACCATTTCAGCAAGATCAATCTGTAAGGTTAAATTGTACAGAAAACATTAAGACTCTCACCCCCGTAGATATATCTTCTGCCATGGATAACATTATTCATGGGCATTGAAAAGAGTGTTGTATGCAAAAAGAGATTAGTCATTGTCCTACCACACCCAGAAACCCCACATCGTTTGTGCTGGGACATTGCACTTTTTTTTCATGACATTTGCATGTCATCAGGGGGATTACCACATAAGGTAATTCAATCAAACACTTGCTACTGTTTAAATTTATATATTTGTCTATAGGCTAGAAATAGAAAGTAAAAGTTTGTATAAGGATTTCCCCCCCATAAAGAAGGCTGACTTTTGTATAAAAGAATACTTATTAAATGTAAAATTATAAAATGTATCATATTTAACACTTTAAAATATGGTTTTATTTATTTTGACCCTGGTCTGATCCACTGACCTGATGGGCCTATAGCTGGGGCAGGGTGTTGCTCCTCTTTATAGCAGGGAGAGGAGTCAGTGCGATTTTGACGTTCAAGTTGCTCCGTGCTTTCATTCCAACAGCAGCATTGGGTGCTTGGGTTGTATTGGTCGTCTCCACAGCAAAGTGAACTTTCGGTCGCTCGAGTCAGGACCATCTCCCGACCACAGCACATCTGCCTGTCAGGATCTAAGACCACTGAGTAAACAATTATGCAAATGAAAACTGGGCTCAGATATTATCTTGTGTTACTCAAAACACTGTAACTAAGATGTAAAGATGCAGTATGTAGTTGTAGAAAATTGGGGGAAAAATTGCAAGAATTTGAATCACAACACTGAAAAACGCCAACCTCCTGAGTCTTTGGTCCCTCCTATTCCTCTCAAAGGCCCATCCCACACATGCCGTTGCACGCTCTGACGTGTGTTGTGCATATTTATGGTTCTCACCAACAACGCATAAAGCGATGTCTGATTCCGAGGTGAGAAACAAAAGAATCCCGAACATCGTAAATGCTCAAAAACTGAGTGGTTCACACCAAAGCAAGGAGCAGAGACACAAATGACCATTTCCATAGTAACGACATAGTTAGCTAACGTTAACAAAAATAATTTCATAATTGTATTCCCTGTATGAGCAAGTGCATGACAATCGCTTTTATTTAGCTGCGACTGGCACCATAGCTACTATTCGTTGCCGAGTATATCCAACATATGCATGTAAACGAATAATGCCTTTTTGACAAATCTGGCGCATACTTCCAAACGTTCTAAAACTGCACTTGGCGATTTGACAAGCCAAGTTTTTTGCGAGGACATTCAGTCGCCGTGCAACTGTAACAACAAGCTTGTTTGAATGGTGACGCTGTAAGCAGACCTCTATTTTACCTAGGAGTGTGCACGCGAGGTGATTGACAGGCAGGTAGCCCTTACTCCTTGCAAAAAAACTCCCCTGATTGGTTAGGGTTGGGCGGGCGTCCCTAGATTTTTTATAAGCTGAATACAGGGCCCAGGGCACTCATATATAGCACACCTTCTCTCTGAGAGTTTGGTTTAATGATATCCTCCAGGAGGTATGTAATAAACGTAAAAAACACAACAAATTAAATTTAATGCTAGAAATTGAAACTTACATACTGCACCTATAAAGCAAAAAATTTGCAGTTAAATCTGTGGATTTCTTTTTTGAGCAGTTGACAGAGGTTGTGACTCTCATAGCTTTGACAAAGCAATGTGTCAGGTGTGAGAAAAGCAAGACAGATCATTACCAACAGCTTTAGGCATGTCCAAGGACAACAATATAAATTAGGTGAGAGGGAGAGAAGCTTTCAAAAGGGTGTCCTGACCTCCACCACAGCACTCTGCATGGGCCACAGTCTTAGAGAGGAGCTTTTCCCTACAGCACAGTTGGTTCAGAGGGTTGTAGGCGATCGCACCACAGCAATCTGACACAACCTGGCTCAAACTTGTTAGATTTCCTGCAATCGGTAAAATATACAGTTAAACAGTAAAACAATGAATGCATGGTCGTTCAAGGGGCAAAACCCATCTCCTCCTGTTTCCAGGCACACACAAGCTTTATCTGCTACAAACCAACATCCAGGTACCAATTTGGTTCATGGTTGACAAGCCTGGTATAGGTACTGGTCAAACAAACCTATTCACTTCTACAAAGCATCTCATACCAAAGAAAATAAGATCATAATCTGTAAACCGCAGCTCTACGGACTCATATTTTCCTCTGGAGAGGCCAAAACATTTTCAGTACCGCCTAGATGGCAACCCTGCATTGTGTTGAATTAAATTGCATTGCTTGCAGTGTCACAAAGCAGCAGAAATCCAATGCTAAGGACCACACTACGCGATACTAGATATTGAGTTATCCGTTTGTTCCTAGGCTACGTTAAGACAATGTCACTATTACTATTATTATTATTTATTTTTCTATCACTCTTCTTATACTTTACCTCTGCCTGTCTCATCAGGGCAACAGGTTTTTTCAGTGGGATTAAAGGCCTCCTCACTGCAGCAGGATAGCCCTGCTCCTTTGTGAAGCCTTCCCACACAACAGGTAAATTCCTGTCTGTAATAACGTTTCCCATTACAGCAGGAAACTCTGAAAGATCCCAGATGAACCAGATACAAGTGGGGGTAAAAAGAGAGACAAAATCATATTTAGTTTCCTTTCCAATCCTTTCTGCATCTATATGCTTCAAGGGTCTGCTGCTCGAAATGCTCCCAACTCAAGGTAGCAAGTGAAATGCTCTCTATGAACAACCATGGGTAGGAGGCAGATGTCTACATATTCCCCATAACTGATACCAAGCAACAAACACAAAGATAGTGGAGGTTGTGACGTATGTGGGGGAGCAGCAGCAAGCAAGCAAAACTGGCCCAAACAGTTGCACAGCAGCAGCAGTGATGGGGAAAAGTGCTACATACGCAATTTAGTCCAAGCGCTCAAGGCCTGAGTAAGAAAAGGTGTTTGACACCATGACAGAAATACTCTTAAATAATCAGAGGTGGGCGAACAATAACCCACAATACTCACAGTCCATCCAACTGTCCGTGTTCAGTTGTGCAGTCAGCTGTTAAAACGTTTTTTTTAGAGAAAGAGAAAGGTAAGGCTATATAATAAATTTTGTATGAAAACAGACACCCCCTCTATTTTTTTGTTGTAATTCTAATGTGTATTTTATGAAGCTAAGGTTATTATACACATCCACACCAGCAGAGGGTGCTGTAGCGCCATTGTGGGCATAGAGCGACTTCACGCGGGCGCAGCTCAGAAGTAAAATGAGCTATGGCCTGATAACAACGTGTCTCTCGTCTTGTCCACAGGTATGTTATAAAAGTTATTTTGTAAACTTAAACTTGGTCCTAATAACGTGAAAACAAGTGTAAATGAATGTAGAAACATTGTGAAGACACTGACCGTTTCGTAAGGTTTAATGACGAGGTATCTGTATATTTTTGTATTGTACATGTACCCTCGACATTTTGTGAGTTCGCCATTGCTGTATACAGGCA